>JAUMHA010367292.1:0-13635 GCA_032359765.1 Saxidomus gigantea | reverse complement strand
GAATCAAAATGTTGACGGACGACGGACAATCATCGATCAGAAAAGCTCACCCTGGCGTAGCCAGGTGAGCTTAAAACAAAAATGAAATACACTGAAAATAACATGAGAAAGTGTTTTTAAGTATGTTAACCTCACTTTACAAACCTACATATACAAATAAGCAGTTACTGCCTGGGATAATCTTTTTACGAAAATCCTACCATGTGAAGCCAATTTTTACCTCAGCTCCATAATGAATTAAAATTTTGTAGTGAACCACTCACGGATCATCCACACCAAAAATAATAAACTTCCATCTAGCGGTTTTAAAGGAGTTGTCATTTGAAATAAAATGTTAACAGACACATTCCTAAAGACGACAGACGACGGACAAAATGCGATCCTAAAAGCTCACCCTGAGCATATGCTCAGGTGAGCTTAAACAAAACATTAAATGCATTTTTTAATCTCCAGAATTTCGCTTTTAAATATTTAATGAAACTAACTTCACTTTACTCAAATTTATATTAGTTCATATGTTTTTTAAAAAATTCTTCTTTGTCATTCTTTCAAAAATCATTAAACATCAAGACATCAAAACTGATGTCATGCGTCATTTCCCCGCGCCGATGCAAATTTTGAGAATTCCATTATAAATAAGAAAAACAAGAAATGGTGAGAAAATTCCATTTCAGTAACCTGCATGTTACCTTGATCTTGAGAGGCGAAATGAACGCGTTCTGATTCAGCATCAGACTCATGACACAGACAAAAAAGATGCATAAAACTTCTTTGGCTCTGTACAAACGACAATGTAACATAGCCCAAAGTGTAAAAAAAACAAAATCATTTATTTGTGACCAGTATGGAGCCAAGATCAACCTGCACATATGTGCCATAACACCTTTGTATTCTTTACAATGAACACTAACATTGAAAATTTGAATTTTGCACGGCAGGCTTAATTATGATCATCTAACTCTGCTGAGCTGACATCATAACGTTCATCTACACAAAGTAATTCAAATTCTATTCTATCTCAAAATATGTAAACTATATAAAAACTAATGTAAAATCACAAATCACAGATTAAAAGAAGACATATGTTAATGATCGAGTAGAATTTAATCAATTTACTGTTAAACATATAAAATGCAATTGTGCATTATTTTATAACCATCATATTGGATGTACATGTAATGCAGTTTTAAACAATGCTAAACAAAATTTTCAAAACACTTGTACATACTCATACTGTTGGGTCATAACAATGTACATGAAATGTAAATGTAGCATCACTAATACACAATAACAATATTCAAATACAGCCTTTCTCAATTAACACTTCTTTAGTAAATTTTCAGCTCACTGCGGTCAGTATAGTACTTAATATGGAATACTGTACAATAAACAATAAAAAGAGCTGTCAATGCCCTAGACAGAGGTGTGTCACAGTCTGTGTCCTCTCCATGTGCTCAACAACTGGGTCATGTAATTTTAAATTCCTTCCATGCATGACAGAGTTACCATGCATACAGTATTTTTTTACCTTTAAACTGTAAGTGTGACCTTGACCTTTGAGGTAGGGACGTAGGTCTTGCACGCGACACATTTGTGCCAAGCTATTTTAAAATCAATCAGGTCATGATAAAGTCTGGACAGGAATGTGTGCATATATACAGGATTCTATTACTTTTAAACTCTTAGTATGACCTTGACCTTTGAGGTACGGACGTGGGTCTTGCTCATGACACATCGTCTTGATGTGTTGCATGCTAAAGTTACAGTTCGGACACGGATGTGTGCATTTATACAGGATTCTATTACTTTCAAACTCTTAAGTGTGACATTGACCTTTAAAGTCGACATGGGTATTGCACACGACACGTTGTCTTGATGTGCTGAACATTGTGCCTTGGTAGCATAAAAGTAACAACTTTGATAAAAATATTACATGCACTGTGTGCTTAAAACAACTTTTGTAAAATACGATTTATGTACGCTAAAATTATGACAAATATATTTCTGTCAAAAACATGTACATTTACTAATAATTTTTTCAGCACATGTTTACATATAGGCGTCATGATGGTACATAAGTATTTAAACTTTCAAGGTAATATCTCAAACGGTTAAGTCAACAAGTGGGCAAGTACGAATGATTTAACTGAGTTTTGTAAGTTGAAAAGGGTCATAATTCAAATGATATCCTTGACAGAGTTACCTTATCAAGCCTACATGGTAAACAAGTATTCCAACTTTCAAAGTAAAGTGGACTGGTACGAAA
The DNA here is from genome assembly GCA_032359765.1 of Saxidomus gigantea. NCBI lineage: Eukaryota > Metazoa > Mollusca > Bivalvia > Venerida > Veneridae > Saxidomus > Saxidomus gigantea. The sequence continues at coordinate 11,369 of JAUMHA010367292.1, read as the reverse complement.
AACTTAACCAAGACTGTAAGACGATAAAGGGCCTTAATTTAGATACAAATTCCTTGACAGAGTTGCCTTCTCTATCGCACAGATGGGAGTCACGCTGCAAAAAAGTGTTCCAAGTTTCACAGCAATATCTCAAAGGGTTTAGTCAAGGAGTGCATTTAACCCAGATTCAATGTATTTTATAAGTAAAACAGGAGCTGTCCCTCATAAGTGACGAATGCCCCTGAAAGAGGTGTCTCAAAGTCTGTCTGTGTCCTCTCCATGTGCTCAACAACTGTACCATGTTATTTTAAAATTCTTCCATGCATGAGAGTGACCACGTACTCCGTGTTCCATTATTTTCAAACTTGAAATGTGACTTTGAGGTAGGGACGTGGGTCTTGTACACGACACGTCGTCCTGATGTGCTGAACATTTGTGCAAAGTTATTTTAAAATCTTTCAATGCATGACAAAGTTACAGTCCGGACATGAAACAATGTAAGGATGGAAGGACGTCCCCACATATGGATACTTATGTGGCTACTCTATTGTTCTCTCTGTTGTTCTTTTAGTCCTATATCGCTCACCTGACAACCATTGGCTATAATACAAGGTGTCATGATTTTAAAACTTCGTAGAGGTCCACTTCACATGCTAAGTAACATTCCAAATATCTAAGCTCTGCCTGCCTGCCTGGTTTCTGTTAGTTTTCCCTATATAAGCCTATGTGAAATGAAGTGACCTCCTCCCTCCCGGGAAGATTAATTTTGACCCCAGGGTCATGATTTGAACAATCTTTGTAGAGGTCCACTAGGCATTTCTACATGCCAAACATCTAATCTCTAGGCCTTGTGGTTTCAGAGAACAAGATTTATAAAAAAATTCCTAAATAAGCCTAGTATGTAAAATCAAGGGTTCAATTTTGAACAGTCTTGGCAGAGGTCCACAAGACAATAATACATGCCAAATATCTAAGCTGTACGCGTTGTGGTTTCAGGGAACAAGATTTTTAAAGTTTTTCCTATATAGCCTATGTAAAACCAAGTGACCACCCGGGTGGGGTCAATTTTGATCTGGGGGCCATAATGCAAACAATCTTGGTAGAGGTGCACTAGACAATACTACATGCAAACAATCTAAGCTCTAGGCCTTGTGGTTTTGGAGAAGAAGATTTTAAAAGTTTTTCCTATATAAGCCTATGTAAAACTAAGTGACCACCCGTGCAGGGTCAAATTTGACCCTGGGGTCATAATTTGAACAATCAGATTATCTTGGTAGAGGTCCCCTTGGTAATGCTATATGCCAAATATCTAAGCTGTAGGCCTTATGGTTACAGAGAAGAAGATTATTTGTTGCAATAGCAACCAGAGTTCTGCATGGAATGGAATTCATTGAACAACTTTGAAAGAGCTTCATGCAAGGAACATCCCTGCAAAGTTTCATCAACATTGGCCCAGTGGTTTCATAGTAGATCTTGTTTGAAGGAAATGGTGGACAGATGATCGGACGCCGGACAGAATGCGATCCTAATAGCTCACTCTGGCACTTTGTGCCAGGTGAGCTTAAAAAGCCATGTAAGAGCTTACGGAATGAATGACATCAAAGAGTATTTACTGTTACCTATTGTTCCTTTAGTGACCTAAGTATTCAAATGTAAGCACGGACAGACAGACAGACAGATAGTGCGTTTTTAATATGCCCTCCTATGGGGGCATAAAAAGGGATTATTCTGATAAAAAATTTCAAAGAGTTATAATACACTTGTCTGTGGATGGAGGTAATGTTGGTAAATAAATACTGTCATTTTCAAAGCAATATCTGTAATGGTTTGGAAATAAAAGAGCCATAATCCTAACAAAATCCTTGACAAAGTTAAGTACTCTTGCCTGTAGGAGGTAAAGATGTTCAATAAGTATTGTAAGTTTCAAAGCAATTGCTCTACAGCTTTTGAAATAAAATGGGGTGGTATGAAAAACTTAACCAAGGTGTGACACCAATGCCAAGGCGAGTAGGATAGTTCCCATTTTCCTCAAAATGACGAGCTAAAAACCAGCTGCAGTAATTTCAACTAGACCTATCACTATATGTGATTTATACCCCCGAAAGACTGCTTTATAAACTGAGAAAGTTCGTAAGAACAGAATACCTTGCAAAAAACTAAAATAAAGAAATTGTTCTTGGCAATAACTCTGTAATTTGTCAAGAAAGAGTTATGGTTCTTGTACACTGCACTTCCTCTCATCGTGCTGGACCATTGTATGAAGTTGTATTGAATTCTAGCCAGTAGTTTTCAAGCTATGCCCCGTAGAAGGAAAAGTAACAAAGGGCAACAACTCTGTAATTATTCAAAATGGAGTTACAGTTCTTTTGCACTTAACTTCCTCTCATTGTGGTTGGCCATTGTATGAAGTTTTATTGAATTCCAACCAATAGTTTTCAAGTTATGCTTAAAAATGTAACTAAGGGCAATAACTCTGTAATTAGTCAAGATGGAGTTATTGTTCCTGTGCACTGCACTTCCTCTCACTGTGCTTGACTATTGTTTGAAGTGGTATTGAATTCAAACCAGAAGTTTTCAAGTTATACTCCGGACAAGGAAAATGCAACAAAGGGCAATAACTCTGTAATAAGTCAAGATATAGTCATGGTTCCTGTGCACTGCACTTCCTCTCAATTTACTTGAAAATGCAACGGATCGCCCGCAGACAGCCCGACCAATCACCTGTGCACTGCACTTACTCTCAGTGTACTTGACCAAGGAAAAGTAACAAAGGGCAATAACTCTAAAATGAGTCAAGATAGAGTTATGGTTCTTGTGCACTGCACTTCCTCTTAATGTGCTTGACCATTTTATGAAGTTGTATTGAATTCCAACCAGTAGTTTTCAAGTTATGCTCCAGACAAGGAAATGCAATGGACCACCCGCCGACCGCCTGACCGACCGACCAACCACCGGGTCACTCTTATAATAATGTGACATCAGCAGTTCCTCCGTTTCCTGAATATATGTCACTAAATCAAGGACTGTAACTCCGGAACTACCGAGGGAAGAAGGCCACTATTTGACAGGAATCAAGTCTTTGTGGTTATACATACATGAACTTGCACAAAATCATCAAAATGCTATTGGATATTTTGTTAACCATATCATAGACACTTGGGACATGGTCGTAAAGTAAAATGTGTACATGTGAAACAGTATAATTATTTTTAATTTTACGCGTCTTTCAAATAATGTATAAAAAAGTCTTTAAAATGTCCAAACAATGATTTGCTTTCACTGCATAATTATGACATTATCTAAACATAGGGACGCACTTCAAAAGTCTGATATTTCTAAATTTGAATGGATTGCCAGCAAGCAGTTCCAATAATGTAACAACAAAGCTTCTAAACATATAAGGCCTACTATATTGCTACTTTATGATATTTTTATTATAGTTATTCACCTAACTGGTCCCATTAAATGAAGCAAGTTACAGAGACAACCAAGTAAAGAACATTGTGCAGCTGTTTGTCGCTCACGGCAGAATGTAGTTTGGGTCTCCCGTGCGCGGCTTGTCTACTGTGTACACTATTTCATGGCCTGCTGGTTGAATGTGGCTCTCAATTGCTGACAACAGTGCTTCTTTTTTGTCTAAAAATAGAGAAAAATTTGTATTACTATTCATGAACTGATATATAATTATGTTACTACGTGCATCAAATATTGGAATCTAAGATAATACACAAATGTATTTCATCCTGCTTAAATGTTTGCTCCTTCTCTTGATCTTGCAATAAGTTAAGATTTTGTATGACTGTACTGTTGATTGATAACAGAACATCTTCTCTTCAAGGTGATCTAGTGTACCAAATTTTTCTGTAACTTACTTGAAACCATGACAGAAAAAGGATTGCAAAGAAAACATACACAGAGGGGTATAACTGATGCACAGATAGACTGGCCTACAGATGGATTGATGAACACAGAGAAGAGAGAGACAAATGGACTGATTTATGGGAATAGTGATTCGATTCCAGCATACCCTTAAGCAAACTCTGTATTGTGAGGCTAAAATTCTCTCCAGCCTACAAACTCAGTAAAACTATCTCTGTATCATTCAAAAAAAAGAAAAGAAAAGATGCTTTAACTGAATAAGAAAAAATAGCCCTTGACCTTACATACAAAGTAACAATGTTACTGTTGACAGATAGATATACCAACACTTGAACTGATGACACGACTATGTCATGAAACCTTCATTTGACTGAGCTTATAAAGATGACTACACAGTATAAGCAGTCAGACCAGTGTAAAAACCTACCGCAAAAGAAAGACCATTCCATTCTGTTAAAGTGGAATTATGCAAAAAAAAATTCAAGTAAAAATCCAGGTGAAATTATCATTAGTTTAACACATTTAAATGCACAGCAACCGAAAATTTCTTTTATAAAACTGTCACCAGAAATACACTATGTGCAGTAAGATGCGCATAATATCACTTTAATACAGACAAATGAAAAGAATATAGTGCTTTATTCACTTGAAACATCTGTGAACAAAGACCATCTGTAAACAAGAGGCCTATAAGGGACAGTATCACTCTATTATACTGACTGGATAATTCTTAGTAAGTTTTGTGAAAACTATTTGGAATATTATCAAGGAAAGCTAACAAAGGTCACTTTGACCTTGACCTTGACCCACTGACCAAAAAAAAACAGTAGGCTCATCTTCACAGTAAGAAGAATCATCCTATGAAGTTTGAAGACTGATTTTTATAACTAGATGTCAAAACATAGAGCAGAAATGATTTTCAAAGTCACGGTCAATGTAACCTTGACCTTTGACCTACTGACCTAATAACAATAGGAATCATCTACAAGTTGCATTCAACCTTCTGAGCAAGTTTCATGAAAGTCAAATAAAAAGTGTGACCTGTACAGTGTTATCAAGGAAAAGCTAACAGAGGTCACTGTGACCTTGACCATTGACCAAGTGACCCCAATAACAGTAGGGAAGATCAATCATCCTATGAAGTTTAAAGATTGTTGGTGATACAGATCTCAGGATATTAAGCAGAAAAGATCTTCAAAGTTCAGGCCACTGTGACCTTGACCTTCGACCCACTGACCCTAAAATCAATAACAATCATCTACAGGTTGCAAGCAACATTCTGTACAAGTTTCATGAAAGTCAAATGAAAATTGTGACCTGCAGAATGATACTAAGGAAAAAAAGGGTACAGCAGATGGACAGCAGACAAACCATCTTTCCATCAGCTCTGCTGTCCAGTTGAGCTAAAAATAACCAGTTTGTGGTCTTTGTTCAACAGGTTTGACTGTTCCTCACTGAATCCTAGAATCATTATTTACCACTTGACTTGAACCAGTTACTTCCGCAATCCTTATAAGATCAACGATCCAAACCACCCGTCACATGTAACATGCACAATTTTAAAAAGGGGATTTCCTTGTTATAACACTGCTCCTATTAACACAGTAAGAATCTACAATGTACTGTAAAGTCATTATATTCGTCAGATGTGTTGAGGGGTCTTTATAAATTCCATTATTTTATATTTAGTCAGGTTTTTTGATAAACCAATCAGTTCTTTGGGGTTTATGCTGATAGGAACTTTAGCCATATATGTGAATTTGTTGGGTGGTTCAAATGTGAATATCGACCAATAATACATGCCTCACAAATACAATGACTTTCACAATATTCTAATCCACAAAATCCTACCCACCATCATAATAGATGAGTTCTACAAGCTGACTGATATCACCAAGTCCTCTCTTTACCGCTTCCCTTTGTATTATGTCGGGAAGGAGGTGCACAAAGTCTCCACATTGCTTCCCCATCTCCTCCTCGCTGAGGCCGGCAAACTTGTAATTCTCCACCATCTCTCTCATACAGTTGGTCGGGGTACAATACTCTGCTATGAAGCAGATACTCTGTAATAGAAGTTAATCAACAGTAAGTGCCTGTATGAAATAAATACTCAATCTGAAAATAAAATGTCCTGGTTCTGAAAATGTGTATTTATAAAATAAAATATTTATACAAATTTAGTCTGTAATGCCAAGATGGCCCTATATCGCCCACCTGGCTACCATTGACTATACCACAAGGCCAAAAATCACATTACAGGAAGGGTCAATTTTGATCTGGGTGTCCACTACACCATGCTAAATACATTTTGTATTCAATATATTTATCTCTGGGCTTAGTGGTTTTAGACAAAAAGATTTTTTATGTTTTCCCTTAATAAGTTTATGTAAAATCAAGTGACCCTCTTGGTGGTCTTGATTTAAACAGTTTTGGTAAAAGTCAACTAAATAACGCTACTTGCTAAATATTTAAGCTGTAGGCCATGTGTTTTCAGAGAAGAAGATATTTAAAGTTTTTACTAAATAAGCCTATATAAAATCAAGTGATGCCCCTGGTGGGGACAATTTTGACAGTGGGTTCATCATTTGAAAAACTTGGTAGAGGTCAACTGTGCAACTCTACATGCTTAATATATAAGCTCTAATCCTTGTGATTTCAAGGAGTATTTTCCTATTTGTTGCTATGTTAACCAGATTCCTGAATGGAGTGGAATTCTTTGAACATCTTTAACAAAGCTTCATGCAAGGAACATCCCTGCTAAGTTTCATCAGCACCGGCCAAGGGGTTTCAGAGGAGATGTCGTTTGAAGGAAATGATGGATGGAAGTATGTCAGTGAGTAGTTCTATTGCCTCACCCTGGCAGTTTGTGCCAGGTGAGCTAAAAACATAATAGATTTGAGTGCGCATTTATGACAGATTGACAAACTGAAGGGCTGTAACCCTTGTTTCATTGAGAATATGCTGACTGAATTTGACTGGTAAAATGGAACATTTTCAATCAAATTTTTGTAAAATTTTACAACTGAATTAATAATCATAATAATCAATAAAATTGTATTGAAGTAACATTTTAAGGTCCATTACTAAGACCAAATCAAATTTTCTTTTAAATTTGGAATTTCTCTGAAGGAAAAATATGACATATTTCATCAAATGTGGCCATATTGTTATGAAAAGTTGAGTTTAACAAAAGAATTAATAAATTATATTTTGCCTTTTCAAAAAAGAAAGTAGGTTTTCCAAACAGGGAAATACAGTTTGAAACTGGCTTTTTTAACTTTAAAATAGCCGGTGAGTACTTCCCTGTTTGAAATACTGCTGTAGAAAAACAAGAGAATGTTTTTGTATTACCTTAGATTGACCTTGGTGGTCTTTTTGTCCTACTTTCGCTTTATTGCATGGTGTACACAGTCAGAGATATATGTTGCAAATTATTGGAGTTAACTTCTTTCAGCTATAATTCAAAATAGGCATGCGTATTCATGTACAACCCATTTTACAGCCCCTTTCTGGGAGACTTCAAACATATCTGATAACTGGAAAACCTACTTTCGTTTTTGAAAAGGCAAAATATAACTTATTAATTCTTTTGTTAAACTCAAACTCAAGAACACAATATGTTGACATTCGATACAGTACCGGTATGTACTTTTTTTCCTTCTGTGCAGACGCTCGTTACAATTCCAGATTTAAAAGAAAATTCGATTTAGTCTTCGTAATGGACCTTGAACTAGCATAAACAAATCTAAATTAACTGTTTATGATTCTTTCATCTAATTGCCTTATATGTCTTCAAAAAGACATATTCACAGCACTTTACATTATTAAAGGGTTGGTGGTAAGCATGCATATTTACACAATGTATCATTTGAATCTGCCATATAATTATGTGTAAAGATGAAAAGATGGATGAATGGAGCAGCTGATGAAAGAACATTACCCTCTGTGATACTGGTTCATCATGCTTGTACATCTGTAGATAGAATGGTCTATTAAGCTGACCTCCTGTATTCATAACCACAGGTTCAATACTTCCTAGTTTAGTGACACTCCCTGTCCCTTGTTTAACCTCAACCAGATGCTGTCTAAAAATATAGGAAATAATGTTCAAGCAAACCTCTAATTGTATACATGCAAGTGTATAAACAAGTGCCAATTAGACCTGGCCATCCCGGCGCCGAGTGCTCTTTCTATGACCAAGAAATTTGAGGTGAGAAGAATGGATATGGTATAGATTCTAGTTTAATGAAACAGCAGTAATTATAACATGTTGAGGGTTATTCACCTGTACTTTCTCTGTGTTAATGTCGCACTTCTACCATAAAAATCTGAAATTGAATGCTTTGCACAAAACTGCCCCTAAATGTCCTCTGTTAATCAATAAGAGAAGATAACTGTGCAATATTTTCAAGAAAATAATGACATGTGTGTGATTTACAAACAATGAAAATGCTCACTTTTCATTTGCTTTATCCGCAAGTTGGGGAGCTGTTGTACATGACTTTGGTAACAAAATAAACATTTTCTTGATGCAACCACAGGGCACATTGTTGTCTCTCAAGAACTTCTGTAATCTCCCCTTAAAATCTGTGACGCAAAGAAGAAAACAATCATAGCAAAGGTTTAAAAGATAACAAGGCAATTGAAACAAGAAATATTAAAAAAAATATATAAACAGCATTGACCTGAGTTACCACGATGTATTTGCAAAACAACAGTTTACCCTAAGTAAAATCATACCTGAACTAGAGGTTGTTTTTCACACAAAAAACGTATGTCTCCTACCACTTAACATAGTAGGATAGACAGGTATGAGTGTCAGGAATTTTCCTTTTCATTTCATTTTATTTTTTTCGGTGGTTTATCGAAATATAACAGTGGATTATATCCTGATAAACTCACTGTTCACTCGGTGAATTTATCAAAATCTTCTACCCGGATTAACGTAAAAAAGTATACTGAGCGTAATGAATGCCTTAAAGCTGCTCGCTCTTAGATTTTGGTATAAAATTAAAGTTCTTCAAACTGTATGAAAATAACATAGTCATATAAAAAGTTTCCAGTATAAATTCCTGTAAAGTATATCTGTAGATTTAAAATAATTAAGTGTTATAAACGCTTTTAAAATTCCAATATAAACATATAGTGTAGCGGTACCGTAAGACCAGCCTTGTTAGACATGGCCATTCCCCCGCTAAGTGCTCTTTCTATGACCAAGAAATTTGATGTCAGAGGAATGCAATTTTTTTATGGTATAGTTTGTAATTTAAAAAAATCTTAGTATTTGGCGGGGTATAATTAGACAAGGTAGAGATATGGATCTTGGGCATGCACTTCTCATCACTGTGCTCTATCACTGTATTTAGTTTCAAGTCATTCCCTTTAGTGCTTTTGAATTTATGCTCCGGACAAGAAAAATTTAGAAAATGTAATAAAGGGGAGTAATTAAAAAATTAGGCAAGGTAGAGTTGTGGTTCTTGTGCCCTGCACTACCTAATATAAAAAAAAATGTTTGGCCTAAAAAAAATTAGGGTTAGGGTTAATGAAAATGTAGGGGTAGTGTTAGGGTAAATGAAAATGGACAATAACTCAGCTAAGAATCACAGAACTGGAAAATGCCAACAACATGGCACTGATCATTCATGTATAAGAAGAGTTGCGCTGACAAAGTAACAGCTAGGGTTAGGGTTTACGAAAAAGGCCAATAACTCTGCTAAGAATCATTGAACCAGAAAATGCAGACGATATGCACAACCACACTTGGTATCAAACATTTCTACCAAGTTTCAGTAAAATTCATCCAGGCATGCAGGAGGAGTTGCGCGGACAAACTTTTGTGACAGACGGACAGATAGACAGTCAGACGGACAACACTAAATTAAAGGTCCATTACTAAGACCATATTAAATTTTCTGGAATTGTAACAGGGAAGTACAGTTTAAACTGGCTTCTAAAACTTTACAATAGCCGTGGAGTATTTCCCTGTTTGAAATACCGCAGCAGAAAAACAAGTGAATGTCCTTAGATTGACCCGGGTGATCTTTTTGTGTTACTTTAGCTCTATTGCATGTTGTTAACAGTCAGAAATATACATTGCACATCATTGGAAGTGATATTCTTTCAACTGTAATTAAAAGTAGGCAGGCTTATTCATATAGAACCTAATTACAGCCTTTTTCTGTGAGATTTCTGGTAAATTACACAAGATATTTGAAAACTGGTAAGCCTACTTTCGTTTTTGAAAAGGCAAAATATAATTTATTAATTATTTTGTTAAACTCAAATTTTTAACACAATATGGCCACATTCGATGCAGTATGTCATATAATCCTTCTGAGACGACGCCCGTTACAATTCCAGATTTAAAAGAAAATTTGATTTGGTCTCAGTAATGGACTTTTAATATGTTTCCCACATAATTAGTCAACTTGTAACTTATGAAAACAGCATAGGCCATTCCAAGTGTACATCAATTTTCTAAAATTAACAAGATTTTTGAATTGATAATACATATAACAAGCATTATGTGTGAAAATTATGCTGATAAATTCATTTCTTTGTCATTATTTTACTGTCACAAAACCAGGGTATGAACGGAACAAATTAGGCAAAGAAAAATAAACGATTTACATCTAAATTTGTTGCATTTTGAGTTTTATTAACTGCCGTATGTAAAACAAAGTATGTAGACAGTGTCAATAGTCCTATGCTCTAGTTGACTTGGAAGCTTAATGTGTAATCTTATACACTACCACAGATTTATTTTTAGAATACGATTTATCGATGAAACATTCACGTGATCAAGACGGATGTATACAAATACACCTTCACCGCTTTTTCATTCATAACATTTGATTGGTTAAAAAAGTAGGTCAACAGCCAGCTTATTCAGCTAATGCCGAAAAGTTTAGATAGGCTTTTCACAGTACCATCCATAGCAGTTTGTGACGACGACAATCAGAAGTGATACACAGAACTGGTCAAAGTGAAATGAACCAACTGACTACTAAAAATCCACAATACATAATTGATATAAGATATCCGAGTTGTTTTAATAGTTATTAAATGGTAAGTTGATGATACAATCATGAAGTTGTAAAGTCTGATGTACTAGTTAAGTGTATATACTTAAACTGCTAGGAATGACTTGAAATTTTTGCAAAAGATAATGATTTTTACTTACCTAGACGACCTGTTTCTATTGACGATGTCCCCAGAAGTGTGATAGGCAGGTAATTGATTACATACGCCCATGCTAGACCCGTAGCCACATCTCCAGCTGGCAAACTGTGCTCCAGTCTTAATGCATCGCCTGTTTTAATGACAAACTTGTAATTGAAAAAAACATGACTTGTATCCCCCAAAGAATATCTATAGCGGAAAGTTTAATGTACAAGTCACTTTGACCATGACCTCTGATCTACTGACCCCAAATACAACAAGAGCTGTCTCATGACAGCACGCTCGACTATTCGAAAGCTTGTCGGTAAAATGTTTTTTTTGTCTAAGAA
>JAUMHA010367259.1:0-13636 GCA_032359765.1 Saxidomus gigantea | reverse complement strand
TTGCCAGGATATTTGGACTGAAACAGTAGCCTCTAGAGCCTTAACAAGATTTTTCTATTTTTGGGTCATGTGACCCATATTCGAACTCGTCCGAGTAATTACTGGGACAAACATCCTGACCAAGTTTCGTGACAATTGAGGCAAACATGTGACCACTAGAGTGTTAACGAACTAAGTGTGGACGGACGACGGACATTCATCCATCCTAATAGCTCACCCTGAGCCAGCTCAGGTGAGCTAATAAAAACCTTACATGTGAACAACCTGAAAACAAACCTTTTTCAATTTTGATTTTGAACATCATTGAAGTTTTGAAAATGGACATAAAAGTATTACGGCTGAACATTTCTTCAAAAAGAAGCAGTTATGGTTACCTTTTCTTCATCAAGAAGTACCAGTAATAAATTATGCTTACCTTTTCTTCATCGAGAAGTATTCATGCTTGCCTTTTCTTCATCGAGAAACATAAATGCTTCCCTTTTCTTCATCAAAAAGTACTCATCCTTACCTTTTCTTCACCCAGAAGTATAAATGCTTACCCTTTCTTCATCAAGAAGAATTAAAGCTTACATTTTCTTCTTACATTCTCTTCATCTGGAAGTACAATCAATAAACACTCTTTCTTCATACAAAAGCACAAATGCTTACCTTTTCTTCATCATCCAATTCAGAATCTGATGAAGACTGCTCTGCCTCATGACTTCCTGACCAATTGTCAGACTGTATACTACAACCACTGACTGGGCGCCTTTTCTTTTCTTCAGCACTGTCAGACAGGGAAGAACTACTTGGGCCCAGTCCAGAAGTAAGCATATTTTCATCACTTCCTGTGTTAGGTCTAGTTTTTACACAAGGACTTGAAGTTTTTGGATATAAAGACTTCATTATATGAGGATTTTTAAATCCAGGTGAGGTTACATCTTGCTCAAAACATCCACTTGAAATTGACATGTCCTCTGTTGAACTTGCACCTCCTGTTATCACACTGTCAAAGTCATGACCAGCAGACGACAAACTTGAAGTATCAAAAGAATGAGAATTATTCAAATTTCTTGGAGGTAGTTTAGGAGGGGAAGCTTCTTTATCTTCATATCTCATTTTTCCATGTTTCAACTTTTGAGAATCAACCTTGCTGCTTTTGACAGTTTCATCTGGAATATCCTGATAGTCATGTTCTCCATCAGATGATTCTATATTGTCATCATTAATGGAGTGATAAAATGATGCTGTAGTGTTTTGTACCATTGAATGCCCTTTTTTGTTGGTTGTACTACCTTTTTTATGATTTAGTTCTTTGTTCAACTGCATTGATTTTACTCTTTTATCCACTGGAATTACAGTATCTAAGTTGACTCCAGGTGATGCTGGAGTGACTTTCACTGGGGGATTTTGAGGAGGAGGGGGAGCCTTTCTACTTGGCCGATTTTTTCTCCATGAAGTTGGTTTTGATTTACCATCAGCTTTACTTGGCGAGGAGCTGCCACCATCTTTCATCTTGTCACAGTCTGACAACATACGCCTATGGCGTGGTGATTTTGAATCACTTGTATCAAGTTTATCTACAACAGATTTCATTGCAGTAACATCAGACTGACTCCTCTGCACTTTCAACAACTTATGCCGTTTAGGCTTCGGTGGGTGAGGCTTTGCCTTTCCAAGTGTTAAAGAAACATTTGCACTGTTTGTATTGAAAGATCCGTCTCTATTTCTGCTAAGATCAGGTAAAGATTCAGTATCACTACCACAAGAGTCATACATCACCTGACTCATAGATCTCAACTTCTTCTGCTCTTTCTTGGGTCTTGGTGGTCGAACTGGAGTTGAGCTTTGAGCATCCACTGATTTAGACCTTTCTGCCCTGCAATCTCCGTTTGCTTTCAGATACGGTGAAGATTTCTTCTCTGGGGAAGAACCAGACCTTGTCAATGATGAATGCTTAAAGCTCCGTGTAAGAATGTCTTCAATTTCATTCAACAATGATGTAGGTTCAAGAAGAGCTTTGTCATCTAAATCTTCAAAACTTCCTTTCAAAACTTCTTTTCCTGCTTCATTTTTAGCAGGACCTGTTTCAACATTATCAACACTTTCCTTTTCATTAAAATCAACTGTAGGAAGGTCACTTTTTGATATGAACTTATTTTCTTCATCATCATAAGTAGCCTCTAAAATATGTTTAATGCAATCCAATTGTTCTGAAGTTAATTCCTCATCACTTACATCCTCCTCCTTTACAACTTTCTTTCTTAAAATCACTGTTTCTGCTTCAGCTTCATGTTCAAGTTCAGTAATATGAGACTGAGATCTTGTGACACTTTTATCTATAACTCTGTAATGCTGTTCCTCACCAGACTCTGATATAACTGTCCTCTCCTTTAAGTCTGAAGAACCTTTCTTGTTTGACTCTCTTTCGTTTTCTAAAACAACAGTTTTGTCTTTTAGATTACCAGTTTTGTCATTATCATTTATTTTATTAGTATCTGTCACTTGTTCAACACTTTCACCATCTGCATGATTTTCAAATGTGTCTTCAGTGCCAGACAGCCTGTTTATTGATAATCTCTTCCTTGGCGTTGGTCTAGGCCTTGCAACTGACGATCCTTTCCGTGGGACTGGTTTAGGAAGAGGTTTTGGACTTCCATGCGGCTTGGGTTTATCTGTTGGTTTTTCAGACCTCGACTTTAAATCAGAATGTTTTATCACAGCTTTTTCATCATCTTGTGGTTTAGCATGAATTGTATCATTTTCAATAATTCTTTTATCACTTTCCAAAACTTTTTGAAATGTATTATCTCCACTTTTTTCCTTATCACCACTATCTACAGACCTCTCACCAGATTTGATTGGGCTGGATTCACTGGAAGAACTAAAATTGTCAGTTTTGTTAATATTGCTTATGTCTTCAGTGGAATGTGAAAAATTTGGTTTTGGTGGGGGTCTCGGTAAAGGTTTGCGAGGTACTGCTGGGGAATGTTTCGGGGACTGTTTAGGTGATTCCTCGGATTTGCTAAACCACACAGTTGACTCTGAAATGCCTTGATTTCCTACCAGAAACTGTATAGCAGAATTATTTGCAATAGGTTCTGCAGTGTTTGTTCTACCAATATCTTTTTCAGGAGAATCTCTATCAAACCATTTTGATTTACCATGCTTTTTCTCTGAACAAGCTTTTGATAACAAATTGTCAGCAACATTTTCTGTCACATCCTTTTTACTTGATTTTGTAAGAGCCAGAGAAGAACTGTCAACACTTGTACATTTTGTTGGCTTACCCTTAGGCAAAGGTTTGGGCTTAGTTGCTATTTTAGGAGCAACTTTTGAAATGTTTTCTCTAGATGAAGCAAACTTTGATTTCAAATTATTGTACGTAAAATCTTCTGAATCATTTTTTGACTCGTTCTCTAAATCAGGGTTAGAATCATCGCACTTATTTTGGGTAACACTTAGAACTGTCTGATTCACTGGCACAGAACTTGTTCCTGTTTCAGATGTGTTTGCTTCGTCATGTTTTATAGTTAAGTTCAGAGAATTTTCTTTCTGTTTGACAGAAGCTCTTGGCATAGTTTTTGGTATAGGAGGTGGAGCTTTGTGCTTACTGGGTGGTGTTTTGTGTACAGAGGGAGGAGTTCTATGTTCAGTTGGTGGGGTATGGTGTACAGAGGGAGGAGTTCTATGTTCAGTTGGTGGTGCATTGTTTACAGCTGTTCCCTTGGGAGCAGTTTTAGGCAAAGGAGGAGGTGGTTCTTTAGGTCGTAGTGCCCTGTGTGATGCTGGTGTTGGAGAAGACTGGTCAGAGCGTGCAGCTTTCTCTGGGACAGTTGGTTTCTTAACAGCAGGATCTGGCCCTGTAAAACAAGTATCTCATTGTATTATGTGTGGCTAGGTCCATTGAAACTAATTTAAACTTAAATCTTTTTTAAGTAAATCCCTTCAATAAGCCAAAAAAAGTTACACTTTCCTGTAGAATACAAGCAAATTTCAAACTTTGTCCTATAAATAGTTCTATGTCAAATTTTTATGTCTTTATCAATTCAATCCTTTTAATACAACTTCATTATTTATTTGGTTATTATCAAATTGTATACTTTCTTCCAGGATCACATGGCTGAATCAACAACAGGCTGGATACCTAGAATAGTCACTGTTACCAGTACATACTAGAATAATGCCATTATTGAGGTCCATACTAAGGGTTGATCACAAAACTGTTGTAACTTATATGAAACAAAGAAGAACAGTTTTGCAGTCAACGCTCTATACAAGTTATTGGACTTTACTGCTCATAGAGCATTTTTACCACCATAATAGCTTCATCTGTGAACAAGCACGTTTAACCCTTACCCTGCTGGTGGCAAGTTATTCTGCTTTTGTACCCAGCATAGATGTTGATGCAGCCTCTACATCAGTGCAATCTGATCATGACCTGCACTGTTTACTATTCAGTCAGTAAATTTTCAATATGTGCCACTTTTGAACAATGGTACTGTAAAAACTGAGAGCTGGACACGTCTATTTTAGGAATGCAGGGGAAGCGCTTAGTCATGTGTACAAGGAAGGTTAAAGCAACTACTTGAACATGAAGTAGAAACTGCAATTAAATCATTAATTACCATTCACCACAGAATATTATAAAAGTACTTTAAAAAACACTTTTAAAAACAATCAAAATTTAATTTTGTCTTTTTTGAAACAAATGTGTTATTTCCACAACTTCTTTGTAACTTACTAATAAATATCCTCTATTAAATATCTTAAGTACTTTCAAAACTCTGCCTGTTAACTACTCACCATTTTGTGACTGACTTTTTTCCAGAACATGGGTTGATGGTTTGGATGCTACAGCTGGCTTCTTTGGCAAGGAAGGCTTTGGTTTCAGTGATGATGGTGGTGGCCTGAAAAAATTACAAATTCTGTACAGTGTCTTAAACTGCAAGATGCCAATATTATAACCAAGGCCTAAAACAAAAATATGTCTGTATCCTGCAACATGCTGAAAAAAAGATAGGTTGGTAGGTAAAGAATTTATTTTTAGAGTGAATTTGTAATTTGATGGGTACCCATAACAGTATTAAGCTATTACTAGGTCTTTGATGTAATATTTATGGAAGAAATAAATAAGAAATCTTTTTTGAACACAGACAACTCAAAATTCCATGAAAATAGAAATTTTCTTAATGTTAATTTTCTTTCAGGTCATAAAACAATTTGGGCCGGGGGTAAAAAAGGACGGTTGGTAGGGTTACAGGAAACAGATCTTGTATCTCTTGACACTGCATGGTTTTGTTCTTCATAAGTCTCACAAAGAATAACTTGACCCCAGCATACTAGGGAGTGCATACCAAACATCAGTATTCCAGTGTCAAATAAATCAAACATTCAGTTTTCCTGATTTGTATAGAAAATGCTGAAGGTTTGGTGGAGGTAGTCAAATGGCACTTTTGTTTTCAGTAATGTATCTTGCTTTTTTGAAGAAAAAATATTATGTAAGTTGCCTGTGTTTCTATCACTCAATCACCATCAAAATAAAGACAAATCTTGCAACCCATGACTAAGACAGTCTGTGTTTACCAGCTTCCATGTTTCCAAAACTTTTACAAGTCATCATTTATTTTGCTTAAGTTTGTGTTATTGAAGATATAAATTATAAGGAACAAAGGTTTGATGTCTTAACGCTATCAGTTCTGTAGTTGACTTAAACTAATTTCTTATAAAAGCTTAAAACAACTGTCACAAAACCAAAACTAAACAGCCAGCAAACTGAGAAACAACCAAATTAACAATGGCAATTGTTAACAACATGAGCATGATAGTTCTATACCTCACTATAGATAAAAATTACTTTTAAGCTTTGCATTTCCTCTTTCCGATTGATAGGAAATTTCCAGTTTTAGGAATGAGAAGTTATAAATTGATATTTTTGAGCTGAATTACTCTGACAAAATTGGAAAATCAAGTAAACATCACATCAATACCAAGCCTAGATGACTTCTAAAGTCTCTTTTTAGCTATTAATTTCCTAGTTTGAATGTTTGAAATTTAATGTGTAAAAATTGAGTTTTTTCTGCAGAACGTTTTGCTAAAAACTGTCAATAAGAGTTAAACACAATATGAATACCAAGCCTGGATGAGTTCAAAATACTGTACAACTGTGTTTTTTTCCAGATGTCACGGAGTCGCCGAGACAAAAATTCATTCGAGGTGACCAGACACGGTGACGTGGTCACTCTAAAAAAGTGTTGGTCACCTAAATGGTCACTGTGACTACTAACGGTGTGCTGAAATATGCGGTTGCGGTGATTCACGTTGGCCGGTCACGGTGATTCAAGGTGGCCGGTCACGGTGATTCACGGTGACCAACTCGACTGAAATAAAGTATTTGACAACTTTTTTATTATATTTATTGAAGTTCAAAATGTAGCATACAACAATTTCTAGAAAAACTTTGTAATTTTTATCCCAGTAGACAGTAGCTCTCTATACTATTAGCACATTATCGCAGCTGCAGTATTTCCGTCATGAATAGAGTATCACTGCGTAAAAAACATCATTTTTTAAATACAATTGTTTCAGAACATATTATTTCCTATCTGAATTTAAATATTTATTACGTTTATGTAGATTTAAAATAATAATCGACGTAAACAATGTGCGGTAATTGGTCAAACTTTTTATTTTCCCAGCTTGACTTTTATCACTCGCGGTGGGTGTGAAAATATTGCCTGTAACAAAGGATGACAAATTTAACTCCCACAATTGTTAAATTGTTTGCAAACCCAAGCTTTTGACACCATTACTTCTAAAAGATAACTGTCAAATCTGAGCGAATATGCTTATTTGACTGACAGGATTTTGAGTGTCTCTCCTGTTATAAACGTCAACAGACAATGCATCGAAAGCGCGCGTAAATATTTTATTTATTATAATAACTATTATCCCAAGATTGTTAACTTGTAAAATTTAATGCAAGAAGAAAAAAATCTCAGTTTATATTAAACAAGAGGGCCAAGATTGCCCTATATCGCTCACCTGTATATCAATTGCTAATAATACAAGGGGAAATCATTTTAACATAATACCTTGAGGTCCACTACACAATGCTATAGTAACATTCCAAATATCTAAGCTCTGTCTGCGGGTCTTGTGATATTTTTAGGTTTTCTGTATATAAGCCTATACAAAATCAAGTGACCTCCCCCCCTCCTAGCAAGGGTTAATTTTCACCCAGGGGTCATGATTTGCACAATCTTGGTTAAGGTCCACAAGGTATTATTTTTATGCTTCATACTAAATATCTAAGATCTAGGCCTTGTGGTTTCAGAGAAGAAGACTTTTAAAGTTTTTCCTATGCAAAATAAAGAGACCCCCGCCCCCCGGGCTGGGTCAGTTTGACCCAGGGGTCATGATTTGAACAAACTTGGTAGAGGTCAACTAGACAATGCTACATGCCAAATATCTCAGCTGTAGGCCCTGTGTTTTCAGAGAAGAAGATTTTTACAGTTCTTCCTATATAAGCCTATGTACCCCTGAGCAGAGTCAATTTTGATTAAGGGGTCATAATTTGAACAATCTTGGTAGAGGTCCACTAGACAATGCTACGTGCCAAAATATCTAAGCTCTAGGCCTTCCTGTTCTTGAGAAGAAGATTGTTAAAGTTTTTTCTTTCTGTTGCCATGCAATCAGATTTTTGCATGGATTGGATCAATTTTGACCCAGGGGAAACTTAATTCATGAAATTACTTGGGGATGTAAGTGAATCATTTATTTATGTCTAGTGTACTACTCTAATGTTTGCCTATTCATTCATTCAATACAACTTTTACCCAATGTCCGATTTTTACAATGCCACCACATTTGTTATCAACACTATCTTCGATGTACATGCATCTCAATTAATGTTAATGTAACCTTATGCATCGTTGTATATATTTGAATAATATTTAACGTCTATGTGAAACAAAAAGATAAGTAATGTGATACAAGGGAGATAACAGAGTCCCCCTTGTCGCAGAGTCTTATGCAAAACTATGGGAGGAGTTGCATTTGCAGCACTGAATCTACAGATGGATGGACAGATGGATGGATAGACAAGCTGATTCCAGTATATCCCCCTACCAACTTTGAAGAGCATCATCACCACAGTTGATAGTAGCTGGGACCAAAACAGTGTATTTCAATTAAAAATAGCCTAGTGATTACGTTTTTATCACCTGTGATCATCACCAGGGTTATAAAAACACAAGCATAAACTTATCCATCATTCTGCCTACTTTTCCTCCGTTATCAGAAATGTTCTTATTAAAAAAGAATTAAATGCCTCATTTAAACACTATAGAACCTAAATGATGGCATACTCATGAATGGAACTGCTTCTGTCTAGTATGATAAATCAAGCTTTATCAGTAAACACTGATAAGCCCAATCAAAATATGATAAACTCTGCTACTTCCCTGTTGGTAAAATGAATAGCCTCCTATGTAGATATAAAATAAATCTAAAAGATTAATTAACTTGAAATGCCTACATGTGATTTATGTACTGAATTAGAAGCATTCACTCAATTCAAGCAACCATATTTTGAATCTTAGACTGTCTTGGACCATGGAATACAGAACTGGAGAAATGAGCAATAATCAATTTTAAGCAGAATTAAGTTTTCAAAAGAATACCAGAAACACAATTAAAGCTCTCAAATGTTTTTATATTTCTTGTATAAACTTAATGCCATGTCCTAATGCAACATTCTCTTGGAATATCAGAAGTTATTTAGTCAAGTCAATAATTCAAAAGCATCTGGACTGAGAGTCGATTTTTGAATCTCAATGAAAAATAAGACATTTTTTTCAGTAAAAACACAATAGACAACTGATCAGTATCTTAGTGAGAATTACTGTTCTCAGAAGTCTGGAGGGTGCCACAGTCTCAAAGTCTCTAAATCAAACATTTGCTGGAAATACATTTTTGATGAGTTCCAATTGTCTGGTACAGACCAGCTTTGTAAAGAGAGACTATGTGTTTATTGTTACCAGTACGCCATATGCTGATGTTTAAAGCAGCAGCTGTAAAGTATCTGAATGTTAATACAGGAATCAGCTTCAAGTTACATGTAATCTAGTGCTTCGGGTAAAATGAGCCCTGCTGAGTGAAAACCAGTCTTTTAGTTTTGCATCCAGTTTAGATGAAGGCTGTTCAGATTGTTCACCTACCTGTCCCCTAGTCTAACATAAACTGAAGGCCACATTTGTATATTGCTCTACTGTGTTCTACTGCAGCTCTCTGAAACCTCCAATACCAATGGGATGTCATATTTATGGGGCTAATTTTGTTTAATTCATTTCAAATCCAGTCACATATTACTACAGACCATTGATTTCTGCAAAGACTTTTTATGTTTTGTTTTTTTAAAACAGACATTATAGGAACTCATAGCTCATAGCTCATGCTCTCTACTTGTCATTTTTTGTTTCTTTGGACACATCTTATATATATCTGACAGATTCTTGTACAATTTTGTTGAGGGCCACCTCTGAACATGCCTTCTCAAGAAACTGAACCTGTACCCGTCAATTTCGGAAAATACCATTTGAACACACACACTTTTCTTTATAAATCTCACATTCAAGAGCTGTTTGATAGTCATGGACTCCTACCTGCAATTGCGTGTAAAAAAGGATTCTGTTCTTTTACCTATATTTTATAAGTGTACAACGGTTGTGACATTGTAGTTTTCCCTGAGATTGGACACTGCATGATCACATTAAACTATACTGAATGGACTTTAATATGAATTACTGAACATCATGAAACATTAGAAAAAAAATATCATCTTCATGCTAATGCATTTTAAATAAATGGATTTTCAGATCTAAACTATTTCAAAAATAATGATTCTGTCATAAGGTAATAATGTTTTTTTTTGTCATCCAGAGTGTCAGCTTCTAATAAAACTGATTAAAATCTGCAACTTCATAAATGGAGGGGTAGTAACTGTCAAGAAGTGGCGATTAAAGGGGTATAGATTTTTTAAAGTTTACCAAGCGCTCCATGGTAATTAATATAAGTATTTCAACACTAACATTATGTTTTCTTTTAGTGACAGAGTTTCTAGTTCATATTTCCAAGTTAAAGGTGTGTAACAACTGACAGTTACTGGAAATCCTAGGTACACCACAAAAGGTCATTATAATACAATGTGTTTTATGTATGGACTACCACAAAATGTAGACTCCAGCCAAGTTTATTTGTGACAATTACCAGTATATCCTGCCTGCTTTACTACAACATCAACATCCACCTAGGAATCATGTAAAAACGTACAACAGTAACATTTTTCCAACAAATTATTCTCTATCCTATTGTTGTAATGGGACAGTAATGAGGGTGATCTTGTCAGTAATAGGTGTGAAGGTATGAAAGAGTACTGTGCAGAAACCTATGTTACATTTAGGATTAATAACTTAGAGGTTGCAATTACTGCCAGACTGGCATAACTTATATAATATCAGGGCAATATAGATTGTTTTGGGGTTTTTTGGGGGGTAAATATGTGTTGTTATTCCTCTCTCACACACACAGTTCCTGACTGAGGGTTTTGAAATATGAGGACTTGCTCCGAGATAAAATAGCTACTTCAAGTATACAATAAAATATACTTAACCTAGAATGGCTCTGAACAGAATACTTCATTTTTTATAACGACTGAGCTGTTTGCATTATCTATGAGAAATATGTAATGACTCCACATAAGTTTTAAACACTAAAAGAGGTTTAATATTAGTATAAAAGTTTATGGTCATTACCTTCCTACTTCAATTGTGCAAAAACATAATTTACAAGCCTGGGTTAAAAAGTGTATACTCACTGAAGATGAGCTTGTCACAACTAAACACATCAGTTATAAACCCTAGATAAAACATGTACCTGATACTGCCCCTAGCCCCAGTCCTGATAATTACCTCCCCTCCCTCCTGTCTAAAACTCCAGGGCAGATTGTAGACAGAGTAGACCTGGCTGATCACCAGTGCTGTTGTACTGATGTACACTTTAATACAGGTTTGTGTCTTGATAATGTTAAAATTCAGAAAACAATTTTTGTACCAGTGCCCAATGAATCTGTCAAATTGGAGAGGAAAACAAGCAAAACCTGCATTAAGGCAAATCAATGAGAATCCATCAAATATTTATCATAAACATGAGATGCACTCACTTCTGCAATATTTGCATACTC
The DNA here is from genome assembly GCA_032359765.1 of Saxidomus gigantea. Taxonomy (NCBI): domain Eukaryota; kingdom Metazoa; phylum Mollusca; class Bivalvia; order Venerida; family Veneridae; genus Saxidomus; species Saxidomus gigantea. Next base: position 2,415 of record JAUMHA010367259.1, on the reverse strand, counting down.
TATGAGAGATATCAGGGTCCGACAGAATGTTAATCATTAAATTGGAATGGAAAAAGATTATATTTCTGTAGCAGCATCTCAATCAGCAAACTCTTTGAGCATGAAATAATCAAATGGTTAGTCATACTTGATATTAATACCTTATTTTTATCATTATGTAATTGAAGACAGGGGTAAGGAATTAAGGGGATTTTCTGGAATAATTTCCTCAATTTCATAGCTTTAATAGCACAAAACATACTATTTCCGGTCTGGAACAAAGTTGTGTAAATAAATGAATCATGAGCAAGTTAGTGCGAAAACATAGTGTTCTTGTTTTACTTTCTGAACACTTTTAATGTTGTTTCTCCCCTTACACAATACACATTATGCCCACTAAACAGTGCCTTTAAAACCTGATTTTTTTTTCAATATCCTTTCCTGTTTCAGTGAGATAGGGCCATAGCAGTTCAGTTGTCCTTTGTAATAGTAACTGTGCTATCTTAATTTATTTCCTCCATATGGGTCTATGCTTCCACACTAGGTGAATAAACTTTAATCTTTGTATGGATTTCTTTCATTTGCAAATTTCAATACATGTACAATATTCAAGAGGATTCTTTATTCAAACAAGTTCTTCTACAAAATGATTACCTGGTATTACTAATAACTACTGGATAGAAACTCCTGTACTTTCATTTCCCCGAGTAACGACACTTGCACTATTTTCAAATAACCAAACTGAAGCAAAAGAGAAGTGAAAGTGTTACTTACTTTGGTTTTGAAGCCGAGTTTGGATGCATCTGTGTGTCTGTGCCTGGAAATAGACAGAAAGAAAATGATATTCCAGCAAAAATTTGAAACAACAGATTTTATATTTAAATTTGTTTGAAAAAAAAACTATTTATTTAACATATTATCCTACATCTTATTTTTAAATAAGACACTTAAGAGACTTTAAACATCCAACATCTCATGAGCAACTCAATCTCAACACCCTGTACCTTGCCCTCTCACACCCTGAACAGATCAATGAAAAGAAACACCTTATAAAACAAATGTATATATTCATTTGCTTTAATTCCACTTTGGTCACTCAACAAATGCTCAAACAAAAATACAACTTGAAGCTTATTTTAAACCTACAGTAGAGAAGCCCATGAGAAAATATAGACCGCTGTTGTACTATACATAGTACAGTTTTGTAGAGTCACCAATACAACCAGTTAACAACACTTGTTGTAAGTCGCAGGAACTGAAACGCAATCTTAAATATCAATTAGGTTTTCCTGTTCCCTTTAAGTTAAACTCATCATGTGGATAATTTCTTTGAATTTCTAGAAACTGAGATGCTTGAACTTGATGCCATTCTGCCATTTAAAAGTCCAAACAGTCATGGATTCAATTCAGTCAGCAACAGTTAATCATTTAACAGACTATAAATGTGGTAATCTATAAATGTCAATAACAAAATGAAGCAAATTGCTTAAAAACTTGTCTATCAGCTTAAACTGTCCAAGAACCTTTCAAAATATACAAAACAGGTCTTTAAAACAGTTTATCTTAAACATCATTCCCTAGATTTACAGTAACTGTTGAAACGTTTTCATTGAATTTTTTGAAAACCTGTCCTTTCTCAAGATACAGCAGATTGCAAAATCTCAATATTTCAGAAAAGACAAACTAAAAAAAAATCAACATTTCGAAGATATTCAAGAGCTTTCTGGGCCAGATCCTAATAAATCAGAATCTTCCACAAAGACATAAACACTGACCCATCATATATCCTACAGATCAATACAGAGATCCTGATGGAACCAATGTGGTATATTGTTTACTCTCAGTTAATGCTATATATCCGGCAGATTCTGTAAACACCATTATTCCATCACACTTCTGACTACATCAACTTTCAGCAGAACAGTGTTCATACAAAAACACTGTAATGCAACCTATCTGTGACAGCTATGGCACTGAACAATCTGGGTTAGATTTCCTTTATTGTTTGGAGTAGAAAGTACTTGAAATGTCACTTACCAACCACTTATGAGTCTTTCTCATGGATCCACACACATGTCTTATTTCTTTTTAGTTGAAAAGTGAACAATAAATACAGAACAGACACATACATTACACTGATAATGAAAGTGAAAATATAACATCTTAGAAAACACCAAACAGTTATAAACAATGATTTGACCTGGTAACCTTTGTTTTTACCTCAAATGACCCCAATTTTGAGCTTGACATTCAAAAACATATTCAGTTATGATAGGGCACAAAATTTGGCTTCTATAATGTTCAATGGTTCCATGACTTGACCTGAATATCTAGTTTTTGATTCTATCTCACCCTGGTTTAGCCTGGTCACCAGGCCCTGAAATATCTCTTTTACTAATAAATATCTATCAGTTTTGTTCTAAAGCCAGTCTACTA
>JAUMHA010367248.1:3574-13636 GCA_032359765.1 Saxidomus gigantea | reverse complement strand
TGACCACTAGAGTGTTAACGAACTAAGTGTGGACGGACGACGGACATTCATCGATCCTAATAGCTCACCCTGAGCCACCAGCTCAGATGAGCTAAAAAGCAATCTGTAGATTGCCGTACTGAACTGTTCGTTTGAAGCTATTCAATTCTCAAGTGTTGAATAATTCACTAATCATCTCTTTAGTTTATATGATTCTTATTCGATTGTCCGTGTGCTCTTGAAATAAAACGTGCAAGTGTAACATTTAACGAACAAACACTATTAACAACGAATTTACAAATTGTTTTTTCTTTTGTCAAATCTATTAAATTTGTTTCGATCTATGTTTTGCAATATGACTTAACTTGCTCCAGCATGCATACTGACATTCTTCTTGTAAATTATGTAAATAAACTACTCGCCTGTACATGACCGTAATATTGAAATGGACGGAAGACCCCCAAACTTCCTTTGTGTGTAAAATAAACACAAAAAACTAATAGGAGAAACAGCTAGCCGCATCTACGAAATCTTCGTGAAGAGGTCTTCTAAAATAGATTTTATGCCTTCATACTGAAAATCTGTAAATCATCCTGTATTTCATAGATTTTAATTTGGAGGCATATAATACATAGATTTTTATCAGTAAGAATAACGCTTGTCTTTAAGTTTTGGTATCACTAAAGGAATCAAATACTCTGAACAGACAGAAGCACCGTAAAATGATATATGTCATTCAGTGAGATGAAGAAAACCAAAACAAAACAATATGTACAACACTTGATATAATTATGCAAAGAGTAGATCACTTGGGATATGGCGATTAGTTGACAGACGACAGATAAAGCTGAGTAATAAATCGAAATAAAGACATTTTTCTGAATGTTTTTGAATGTATATTATTATTATACCGGAGTATTTTTAAGAAAGACTGACTGTGCAGTTTCTGTTTGTTATACTGTGACAATGAGCACTTTGGCCAAGAAAACAACAAACTGTTAAAAATGCGCAGCGACTTTGGCGTGAATACAAGTGCAGAAAGATTAAACCAACTGTATCTGGCCATTAATTTGATTATGATAATAAACTTGAATCTGTTATTAGTTTAAATGTCTTTTTACTATAAAAATACTTCTCTTGACACAATTTTTTTAATTTGATTTCTTGAAAAAAAAACCACAGTGACACCGGTATGAAACTATTGCAGCCTACCTTCCTCCGTTTTGGTATAGAACATGGGAATCGATTCATATTTTCTTCCAAAGAATGTAATTTGTCAATTGATAAAGAATGTATTTTATTTGGAAGTTTCGGATCGTATCAGCGCATGCTATAACATTCAGATTATCACGGCGGCCAGTCAGAGATCACGGAGGATAGTCGTACATATTACCGATTACCTAAGGGTAAAAACAACTAAATCCTTAAATTTACATTGACGTAATGTTGTAAAATTGCTTTATTTTTTGAGAAAAATATACTTTCTAAACGACAAAATGAAATAAAATTTATCATACAGATATTGAAAAATAAACATGATTATTGTAGCAATAGCAGAAATAGATAAAATAACCGGATAGGGTTTAAGAAATTAAGCTGTGTTAAAGTTGTGGATTTAAGAAAACGTATGCCCTGATCGTTCATATGTTTATGGTTAAAGTGCATTATTTCTACATGTTTCCTTGCTGATTGTAATGGGTTTTATTCATTTTATACATTGCAATTGTATATGTTTAATATATCTGAAAACTTGCCAAGCTACTGATTTCACTTGTATTTAAAGGATATATAAACGTCTTTTATATATAAATGACAAATGTTCATAATATAAGCAGTAATGCCCTATACATTATATAGAAGCATCTGAGCGTACCCGTGTCATCAGTTTATATACTCATGTTAAAAACAACTGGAACACATTTATTTTAGTTCGATAACGAAGAAAGCTCCGCAGCTTATTATTGGATCTCTCTCGAACACTCATATTCCAGATGTCACCACATTCGCGAGAGAGAGGCAACCAGCTTTTCATCACTGCTTTTACAGCCCACCCATTTACAGATTGGTTGACTGAGGCACGTGTGGCTTCTGTGTCTTTGTCTAATGACACATCTCGTGCCCAGGCTGGGGTTCGACCCGGGACCTCCCGTTCCGGAGGTGAATGCCCTAACCAAGCTATATTTAACCTTTCCCTGTGAAAATTTCCATCTCTTAATTTGGATAGCAACATAAATTGTTGACTGAGATACTCCCTGACATTTTACTGACTGACTGGCAATCACTGTCGTCATTGCCAGACTGTACAAGTGTATAGTTCGATCCTGATAAACATTGGTCACAAAGACACAAGCAAGTTGCTTTCAGCATGGTAAGTTATCAAATTACGCCTAGCAATTGTCTTTGTTAATCTTGCCTTCGCAAGAAGTGTTGACAGGTTTCAAGAAAATCCAATAGATGTCTGAATGAGAAAATCAGTATTGGGGAGAATCATCATTTTTTTAAGAACTGTCACATATTTTCGTGCGTGTTATATGCTCAGTCCCGAGTGGCCTCGGTACGGGTGTTATAATCCCTATCATCATTATACATAGATATACTTTAGTATATACATTTGTATTTATAGTTAATAAATTATCTTTGATAATTATCAACTTGTTTCAGTTGTGAGATAGATATACCTCAGCAACCTAAACAGAACCCAGCCTCTACATGAAAATTTGGCTAGAGGGCATGAATTAGCCCTAGGTATTGACAAAGCCCTTCGTCATACACTGTCATGAATGTTTTCAACTTTTAATTATAGTTTTGATAATGAAAAGACACTCGAGATATCCAATTAAGAAAATTAAATAATCTAATTCATACAGCCCATTAAACTGAAAACAGTTAAAAGAATCAATTGCTTTCATACTACAAAAATAACCATTTTCTTAACTTTGTAATCTAATGCAGTTACGAAGACATAAACATTGAACGTTATCTTCCAAGCAGAAAAAAACTTTTATTTAGGTTCAACAAAATAATCCTGTGTATTTGCATCTGCATGTCTGAAAAATTGTCACTACCGAAGTTGTTTTGTGCAGTGCCCTCGGAGTATTTAAGAGAAGGAAAAGGTTTTACAAAATCATAATAATAAAATTTTAACATAAATCCGGCTGACAATCTTTGGTCGATAGACTAAGTGCGAAATGCTGTTTGACAAAGAGTGATAACCAGTATATGAACGGATTAAGAAACAATAGCTGTCCCTTACAAGTGCCGAATGCCCCGAGAGAGTTGTCGCACAGTCTTTGTCCTCTCCATGTGCTCAATATTTGTGGTATGTTATTTTAAAATCCTGTAGCTTCAAATACATTTGAAAGTACAATATAGTACCCAATGCATAAAGACGAAAATATTTGAATACAAACAGTTGTACAAATTTAAAGATATGTCTTCCAACAGTACAAAGGCACTATGTTTCAAAGATAAAAGCTCTATTTTCCCAATCTTGTACTTCGAAAGTCGATGAATTTGAAGTGATTATTTTCAAAATTTCATAGAAACAAGGTGATGGAATGATGTGTTACTGCAACAAATTACGACTGTCATGATGAAGTCTATTATAACCTGTATTTGTATACGAAAGTATTTGCCCTGAACTTTGCTTGACAGAAAACTGCACAGGATATAAAATGCTACTGCTACAGCAGACGAAAGTTTACCGTTAAAGTGACATTTGGTGTAGCAACCACAAAATAGGGATTACCCACTACCCTGAATATTGTAGACATAATAAAGCTGTGGACATAATATGTTTTAAGCTAAAAAGACAATGCAACGTTTACGTAATTCTATTCAAAGTTGGAAATTACTTTTTTATGAAGTGGACTGTACGTGATACGTTCAATTAGATACAGAAAGTAATATTAAGAAAGTGAAAATAAATTTTGTTTTCTTTCACTTATGTAACAAATAATCCGTCTATCAATAATAATGCTGTTTTAGTGATGTTTTTTAATTTTTATATTAATCGAAATCAATGTTATAAGAAGGACGTTCTCATCAATCAATGTTTTGCAATCTGATTTAACTTTGATACATACTGAAACTTTTCTCGATATTTAGGTAAACTGCCTTTCTGTACAAGACTAAAATACGTTCTACTGAAGCGGGCGAAAACCCTACAAAAAACACTTTCCTTGTGTGAAAAAGTAACGTGCTCGTGAGCAAACTTCGTGTTGAAGACTTCTAAAATAGATTTTGCTTCTTATTCTTTTAACTTCATGACGTAAATCGGTTTTAACCTTAGCAATGAGATTACAAGCACGTAATGTCTAAATATTTACAAATTTATTTTTATATATTGTAAACGCTTCTGTTTAAATGTAGGAAGATATCCGTTCAAGCATCAAATAGTATTTCTAAAACAAAAAGGCAATCAAAGCAATATAGCGGTCATCCAGTAAGAGGGGAAAAAAACAAAAAACAACGACATTCTGTAATTATGCAAAGAGTGAATCACTTGGGATTTGGACTGTGAATGAATGGCGATTAGTCGGAAGACGACTGGACAATATGAATAAATTTACTTAACAACCTATCGGCCAGTCTGACCATGACAAATCAACCATAATAGGTTGTCCGTGTATATGCAGTAACGTTCCTGTAATAACACAACCCTTTAGATCAGTAAAAAGCGGTCTTATTTCTAAATAGGTCTAATTACCGAGACAATTTTACTATGAATTTGACTATTTGGTTCTGAAATGTTTGTTCTTAATAACGAGGGCGTTCTTAATAGAGGAACATTACATGCAGCTTATTTAAATACAGTGATAAATAACAAGGAGGGCGTGCACATTCACATCCAAATCATGATCATTATACTATAATTTGTAGTTAAATAAAACAAATACAAAGTAATTGAATTCCATTTCTCAACAAGAACAAAGTCTCGGCTCTTAGTAATGTCACTCTCCTGACGGTGGATTCATCTTTAAAGTTTGCACAAGACATCAATTGAATTTTGATTCGATCTGTTGTTCCTAATGTGGTCAATGATCTGCCATTATAGTAATATAATTTGGTATAACCGTCTGTAAATGTTTTCTGGTTCGGGCGAAATAAAGACATTTGCCGCATTTATTTTTTAATGTATACAATTATAACTGTGACGCAATACAGTGACTCCGCCTTTCTAAGACAGAATTTGTTTGTGTCTCACGGTAAATTGCTAGATCACTTTTGGCCCGGACAACAACTAGATGTGACGCATGAGCGGCCGAATTTGGCACGAAGACAAATGTGTGACATTATATTTCAGACGGATTAAGCAGACAATAATTTTGTTATTGTTCGTGCAATGAACTTTGTTATGGCTATATCAAGAAATGAATGAGACAGGATTGAATATTGCAGAAATATGCAAATACTGCATTCCCTAGCTATAAATTTAATCCCGGAGGTGAAAAAAATATGTGCCTACTACTCGTACAACAAATGTTTTTAGGCTCAGCCTTATTAACTTCTAGCTACAGTTTCTTAAGCTTCTTTCATAAAGTCTTCTGTCATTTGTCTACGCGAACAATTTTGTTTTTGTAGTCCGACCAAATATGTGTCTTTTTAATAAAAGCTTGTGTTTATGCGGCTTTAACAATTGATATAAGGAATAAATATATTATTTGAATCATCACTTCATAAGCTGCTTGTCAAGCCGGGTAACATTCTTTCTGGTAGTCAAGTTCAGAAACGTTGTAGTTTGAACAATGTAAGGCTTCCAAGGTTGGGACATGTATGGCATTGACAGCGTTCGACACTGTTACAGGGACGATGGATGGCACAGACACTGTCACTCCTGAGATATGGATGCTGGCGACTACGTAAAACCGTTTTGAATATATGCATTCAAAATTCAATACGAGCCGGATCTGATGACAGGGATAATAATCATGAAGCGTAATGAAATATACATATCAGAGTTAACGATTTTGTGGATTAATATTTCGAACTTCAAAAAAATCTCCATTCCATACTGCATCTCAAACTAGGTCACTCACACCTAGATCTCATTAGTCGTCTTGAGTGACCTAATTTTAGCAACCAATCAGAATCATTTAGGCTATACTGACTGATATTCAAGCAGGTAAATTATTTCCCGCTTTCGGTAACAAAATTATCTTTAAAAAAGACCTGAAGGGAGAACTTGTCGGGGTCTCATCATTCAGCCAAAAGGCAACGGGATATGAACCTTTATAAAGCCACGAAACGAAACTTCCTGCTCGACATTTAACAAAATTTTTAGAAGTTATCTTAATATAGCTATTACATACTATTTATCTATCGATTTTGACAACAAGAAAGAAAAGGAATTATTTCATTATACCCACTGGAATATATTCATAACAGTGAATTAGATATATTTTATAGCCAACTTTAATGGAAAATAAATGTTCTTGTATTGTAGATAAAACCAAACAAATCGATCGAACTCATATGGAAATATTTATAAACAGCTTCTTTATATTGCAGTATAGAATTTATGAACATAAACTTATGTTTACTGCACTAGATAATCACAGTGTATGCTATATAGTATTGCTATAATTACTTGACCCGTAAATTCTGAATGTTTGATGTTATATTCAGGCATAGTTGCAATTTTGTAAAAAAAAAAAAAACAACGGTTCTCGGCATTTTATATTTCGACCCTAAAATCTACTTTTTCATATTTTGAACAAATAGTATTTGAGTGCTCATATGCTGGAAATATAGTAGAGCCCTGCCATTTAATATTTACTATTCGTATACTCAAGAAAATTATCCGAATCTTGAGATGCCATGTTGGCATAGGTACAGGAATAGTGCTAGAAAACCTTCCCTTTATGTAAAACAAAAACGCAAGAGTTTTCAAGCAAATTGTTAATTGACGTTAATTTCAGCGTGTACATTGTGCGGGACACGATACTTGACAAAAAGGTACGCAACAATAGGTTGCGCTTCCTTCAAAAATTGAACACGAACACACAGCCTAATTTTATCATTTTGAGAATTTCATTATTTGTTAGGACATTGTGTAACAATTGTTTAGAAATAATTATAATGGTCAGTAAATAAATGTGTTTACAACTTTATACTCAAGAAGAACAAGAACGTTCCGGTGAAACAGCTTTAATTATCTGACAGAATCAAGAGAAAACGCGTGTAACCTTATCAAAGCATATTATTATCTGATATAAATTAAAAAAGAAAACGCATGTAACCTTCTTCACGCAATTATATGAAGATAAAAGACACGCTTAATGAATGCCTTTCGTTTGAAGAGCAATAGCAATGTGACATTCCATAAGAGGAGCAATTCGAACCGAAACAAGACTTGTAATAGGTTGTACCAAATTGAGTAACAAAGTTACCTATACTGAAAATAACATCTGTTTTGAAAAGTATTACATTAAATAAACAAATATAGAAATAGTATTAACTACAAGACTGCTCCTTCTGGGCAGACTATTTAGCCGAAGACACCCATAGAATTTTTTAACTCTTTTCGTGTAAATAAATTGAATAAGAATTTGTTAAGACTCTGAGCTACACATTACTGAAAGCTTGTTAAAATAAGTTTTTATTAGCACAAAAGTATGATGTTAACTACTTATCAAAGACTGAAAATCTAATCGGTGCATAATTGTACAAGTTAATGGATATAAAAGAAGGGATTTGTTTTCCAGTACTCTGAAACATTGTAGACGTATTTTCAATTAAGTGTTTCTGATTTGACATCTAAATATTTAAAACTATACAGTTATAGCAATCTTTTGGCGTTTTCGGGTATCTTTAGTGAAATTTTGTGCACAGCAAATTGCACATAATAGCTTGTCTATAAATTTGAAAGTAGCTTAGTTTAAGTAGTCATAGGTACGTATAATACAACTTTGTGTATTCAAACTTCGGGTGGGAAGACTTAATTCCAATTATAACATATGCAGCAGTATTAAAATCAAAAGAAAATCAGACAGGCAACCACTGTTTGGCTGAACGAGCAATCAAGGTCTAAATAAATTTCAGTTTACCTTTTTTTTTTCTTCTAAGCTTCAATTGGTACTTTTGCATGATGGTGTGGTCCTCCTCCTCATAGATATAGTAGAGGTTTTAGGAATTTATGAACAAATAAATAGTTATGCAATGTATATTTTTATGAAATACGCTGTATGCAAGGAATTTACAGAAATTACTATTTGTCTTTGCTTCCAAAATTAAACACATACACATCGAAGTGAAAAGACATATATGCACAACTTACCAACACGATTAGCATAAAAAACAGCACGCCTTTATACTCATATATTTGTAACTATGTCCGTGGAAAAAAACTAACATAAAAAACTTACATTTGAAGACATTTGATATCGCCTTCTGGCACATAACTTTTATACTGTTACAATCATATCCATCAGTATGAATTTTGTCACATAAACATGTCATTTATTTCCCATATCAAATCGATCAAACAGTTAATGATAACATAACACCTTAATGATAACACAACTGTTTACACCTTAATGTCAGTTTGATTTTGGCATAGTTTGACTATTAAGCATCCGTTTCCTCATGTATTCTGAGGGTTTGTTCGACCGTGCTACATCGTTTCCAGAACGCTACTGCTACAATGGAACATCTCTTTTTGACAAAAAAACTCACGAAAACCTTGACCTTGTATGCAGTGACCACTACCCTTGTGTTGTCGACTTATATTTGGACATAAAGCAATTTGAGACAAAAGACAATGCAACTTTGAGAAAAAGAGCCAACATTTTTTCTAGGAATATGATGCTTATGAGCGATGACAAGACAAATTTCGATGAACCTAGTTGCTTCGAGGCAATGAACTTTCGCGTACTACCCGTTCGAGCCTACAATGCTATATATAGTTATTTATATCAAGCATCTAATGTTATTGCCCGTGCTACTGAAATGAATGAATCTAGCCTGTCAACGTTTAGGTCTTTCAATTAAACACTGGAAATTACTTTTTTATGATATGGACTAAACGTGATAAATGTACGTTAAATTAATACAGAAATGTACCTTTTATGAAAGTTATGAAAGTGAAAATGAATATTGCTTAATTTTACTCAGGTAAGAAATAATCATTCTCAGACCCTTTTTCATTATAACTATGTTGTTATTTAGTGATCTTTTTAATGTTCATATTAACCGAAATCAATTTTATTAGAAGGGCGATCCCTGCCACACGACTTTTAATTAAGTAAGTAAAAGATACAATCTGTATAAAAAATCTAATTATCTTTCGCTTACCTTAACGAGTTGTTTTGCTTAAAGCTATTCCTATAAAGTTCAAGTTTCTCTTGTTCATAAATGAATACTTCACTAACCGACACTTCTAAATGTGTGTACTTTTAAAAAGAAAATATTTTAGTGTAACATACATCAATCAAACATCATTAATAACGACATTCCAAGTGTTTTCTTTTGTTAAAACATACTTATTTCAGGTGTTACTTTTGCACCCTGGCAAGTTTGATACTCATTTCAGCACACATACTGACATTCTTCTATGCGTGATTGGCCGACTAGCTACGGTCACTAATCTGGAATCACCAAAACCTTTCATCAGCTGGAATCTTGAAATAGAGCAGACTATTGCTAGTAACGATGGTTAGATAAACTGCCCGCCTGTACATTACTGCTTTACACCTGACTACTGCTAGTAACGATGGTAAGATAAACTGTCCATCTGTATATTACTGCTTTACACCTGACTATTGCTAGTAACGATGGTAAGATAAACTATCCACCTGTATATTACTGCTTTACATCTGACTATTGCTAGTAACGATGGTTAGATAAACTGCCCACCTGTATATAACTGCTTCACACCTGACTATTGCTAGTAACGATGGTTAGATAAACTGCCCGCCTGTACATTACTGCTTTACACCTGACTACTGCTAGTAACGATGGTAAGATAAACTGTCCATCTGTATATTACTGCTTTACACCTGACTATTGCTAGTAACGATGGTAAGATAAACTATCCACCTGTATATTACTGCTTTACATCTGACTATTGCTAGTAACGATGGT
>JAUMHA010367237.1:0-13637 GCA_032359765.1 Saxidomus gigantea | reverse complement strand
GTGCAGTACCAGGCATTTTGTACGTGGGAATGTTAAGAAATCATGGCTTTATTTCGTTGTTCAATACAGTATTGGTCATTCATTGTTCAGTATAGACAGAGGACAGACATTTTTGTGGTCAGTACTATCACTTAAATAATGCTGACTCGTGTAATTATGCATTCATATATACAGTTGATATAACCAACAAGTGATATATTGTGTATCAATACACTGGTTATATGACAGAGACTGAGGTGTTAAAACTGCTCCAACTTCTCCCTTCCCACCACCACCTCGGCACCATCACCCCTTCCCCCCATTACCCACTCCTTACTTCCTTCCTGACACCACTATCCCCCCCCCCCCCCTCTTTCATCAACACATGCAGCCTTTTGTATACAATAATATGCTCTAGCTGTCATATCTAAGTCTATTTTACTATAAATTCAGTATAGCAATACCCTAACAGCTGTCTAAACTCATTTTTATCAGCAGCAGCTGTCAATTTAAATAGTGTGATTGTGTTGCCATGTTTTTAAATATTAGCAACTGAAATATTACTGAAATTTTGTTTATGAAGAGAATATTTCTCCATTTCATTCATGTGTAACCATGAACTAGAGCTATCACTAAATGTGATTAATACCCCCGAAAGACTGCTTTATAAACTGAGGAAGTTCATAGTAAAATAATACCTTGCAGAAATAACTAAGATAGAGATTTTGTCCTTGGCAATAACACTGTAATTAGTCAAGATATAGTTATGGTTCTTGTGCACTGCACTTCCTCTCAATGTACTTGACCATTGTATGAAGTTGTATTGAATTCCAACCAGTAGTTTTCAAGTTATGCTCCGGACAAGGAAAATGCAACGGACCAACCGCCCGATCAACCGCCCGACCAACCACCCGACCGACCAACCACCAGGTGACTCCTATATACCCCCCCCTCCTAAACTTCGTTTTGGTTGGTATAAAAATACATCGCCCTGAGCCAGATTTGAACTCGGGTCACCTTCAGCTCTGTATGCAGACACTCTGCCACATTGCCACAAAAGCTAGCTCAATAGCAAGGAAGTATGAATACTATCCCTCTACATTATGCAATACCTCTACATATGCAATACCTCTACATATGTAATACCTCTACATTATGTAATACATCTACATATGCAATACCTGTACATATGCAATATGTACATGTAGTTTTATATAATTTGACCTAGTGATCTGGTTTTTGACCCCAATTGTGACCCAGTTTTGGACTTGATTTACAAACTATCAAGATTGTTCTGCCTAATTTACATGCTAATAAAGAAAAATTTGGCTTCCAGAGCATTTCCTATGTTTTTCTTACAAGTTGACATGGTGACAAAACTAAATGTGACCCAATTTCAAAATGATCTAAATATCATCAAAACAAAAGGTCTGGTCTCAATGATTGGGCACAAAAGGTGGCCTCGAGTGTGTTAACAATATTCTTCTATAATTTGACCACCAACATAGTTTTATGACTAAAGTGATCTAGTTTCAAACTTCACTTAGATTTCATAAAAAGCAAACAATAAAGAACCTCTTCTCTGAAGAGGGCATAATAAGTATATAATGTACATTCTAGCCTCTATAGTGATTGTACAGATTTTCTGTGATTTGACATAGCAACCTCCATGTACATACTGGTTTTGAGAACCTGGATGTTCCAGTGTCAAACTTGTCTGAGATTTTTTGAGATTAACATTCTCGCCAAGAATTTACAGGCCAATAATCATTGAAAACAGATAAAGATATGGACAGCATGTAACCCTTTACTTATGATGTTAAGGGATGATGATATATTTGATCTAATTAAAGTACTTACTACAGGAAATACATGTCAATACATCATGCAAGCCCTGTCAAACTAAAAGATGCCTTAATGTCAAATTTTCAAGCACTGATCTTTTATTTTGTTAATTTTTTCAACGATTTCCTTTTCTATTGGCATCAATCGCCTGATGCGGCCCAATTAAACATGTTATTTACCAAAATTAGTGAGCTGTTCTCTGAATGTATAATAAAAAGCACTTACTGATTGGATAATAGCTGTCACATGACTTGTTTAAACATTTCACAGATTCCTGAAAATAAAAGTATAAAGCTTTTGTCAATATATCTAAAAAATAACATAACTATATCGCGAACCAAGCTACCATTGGCTATAATACAATTGCGTCATGGATAGGGTCAATTTCACCTTGGGATATTGAATTGAACAATCTTCGCAGAGGTCCATAACATAATGCTACACTCCAAAATATCTAAGCTCTGCACCTTGTGGTCCTAGACAACAAGATTTTGGAAGATTTCCCTACAATAGCTTCATAATATTAAATCAAGTGACCCCCCTGGGGTGCAGTCAAAATATATAAAAGCAAATCATCTTGATAAAGGTCCACTAGAAAATACTAGATTCCAAACATCTAAGCTCTAGGCCTTGCAGTTTTTGAGAAAAAGATTAGAAAGTTTTTCTGTTCTGCATGGAATGGAATTTTTTTAAACAACATTCATAGAGCAACTTTGATAGAGCTTCATGCAAGGAACACATCAACATTGGCCCAGCGCTTTTGGAGGAGATGTCTTTTGAAGGAAATTGTGATCATACATAACATGTACAAGGTATGACCCACGGTAAGCGATCTTTAAAATAACTCACCGACTTTGTTTGGCTGAAATCCCATAAAAAGTAACAAAGTTATGACTGTGACATGATCTGAATATTGCCATCAAAGTGTGACCTTGACGTTTGAGCTAGACCTGTAATAATCCCATGTACATATCTTTTAAGAGTAAGTAATCATTGCCCACCAAAGATTTTGAACATGCCCATCCCAGTACTTGAGAACTTTTCAGTCTTGAGTCATGTTAGTGCGATGATAAATTTATATTGTTTATAGTCCCGGCCGACCCTAGGATTTTTCCTCAGGTTATACTGCCATGACACGAGTGTCAGTGCATGTGATATTTGCATATATGTAAATATATTCATAGGACTATCTAAGCTACAATATAAAAGTACTTGTTAAACATGTTAAATGAATAAATCTGAAGAAAAAAATCCAGTTGTCGGATGATGCAATCAGGAACATAGAATATAATAAGTAAACCTGTTGTTTCTAGGTTCCTGATGCAATGTATGGAAATATCACCAACAAAGTGATGATTTAGAATATGTTTGAAATACATTTTCAGTACACAGATTGTACTTTATTTGCATGCATAAACAGGAATAGATGAAAATTGTACTGGCATACTACTGTGTTTGTAGTTAACAATTGAACATCCAGAATTAAACTGAACTGACTGAATTAAAATGGAATATTCATACTGGCTAAAAATAGAACATTCGTATTTTGTACTGGCTTAAAATAGAACATTCATATTTTGTACTGGCTTAAAATTTAGAACATGTTCTGGTTTATAATAAATTAATCAAACTGTTCTTTCACGAAGAAAATAGAACATTCATATTTCATACTGGCTGAAAATGGAACATTAATATGTGTTCTGGCTGAAAACTTAGAACATGTTCTGGTAATAGTTAATCAAACAGTCAGAACATTTCTTTCAGGAAGAAATTTGACCTTTCTTATTTTATACTGGCTGAAAATGGAGCACTGCTATTGGCTGACAAATCAGAACATGCTTGTAATAAATAGAACATTCAGAACATATTTCAATAATCTGCAAATACAACATATGTTGTTGTTATGAAGAACATTAATAATTAATTCTGGTTAAATATTTAGGACATACGTTATACTTCACATATCAATATTTTTTCTTTAGGGTAAAGAAAATGGAACTTTCATTCTTTGTAGTAAACGGATGAAAAATTTAGAACACATTCTGGTTAAATTAAATACAAATTTCAACAAGGGTGCTCAGTAATTTACTGTAGTTCTTTAACACTTTTGTCTCCCTCTTACACTTTCTCAGAATAACCAATAATTTTGTGACAAAATCTAAGCACAAAAAGGGACATAACTCTGTCAAATATAACCTTGACGTACAAAATCACGACCCTTTTGTCATAGGCAATGCAATTTGAAAGTTTGATGAAGAAATCTTAAGAATTGGCAAAGTAATAGCCAACCTTAAGTTTTTGTGACAAAACTAAGTACAAAAAGGGGCATTACTCTGTCAAATATGACCTTGATCTACAAAAAGAAATGAAAAAGTTATAGCCAACGTTAACTTTTGGTGACGGACAGATGGACAGACCGACGGACAAAACAATCCCTATTCCCTATGTATCGCCTTTTCTCCGAAATGGCATCACAAAAACGTTCCCCTAAACAACACTAAAGACTTTAATGGCTGCCAAAGAGCGCAAATAAAGCTGTTGTGAAATTAAAATCTAAAACCAACTACGATTTACAAAAAAATGTACATGGTTTAAACCTACAATTATCAATACTGCAATTTTGTCTAACATTAACAAGTTCAGCCAGGTTATCAATAAATCAAGATAGCATAATAAAAGCCGCATTTTTAATAACCAACTTTATATGTATTACAACATTCATTGCTTGCAGGTTGCTAATTATAATCAGAGATTACTCGATCTGCCACTCTTTCAGTAAACAGCCTATCTGCAGAAAAGCAATACTTGACAACAATAAAAGGTTGATAAATGAGGAATTTATTTTACCGTATTTTTCCTATTTAGCACCCCGAGCATTTAGTAAATTTGAGGGGTGGTGAAATTTGAGAAGCACTTATCAAATTTGAGGAAGATTTGGCACTTAAGCTATATGTACATGTACATGTATCGAACTTGTATTAACAAGTGGGTCATGAGGTATTGCCATGTAATAAGACGTCCCCTACCGGTTTGGAGCACTCTATATAAGGGTGTGCGCATTTATGGTATGAAAGATACAGAGTTGACAGGAAATATTGCAACACTATACATTTACAGAGTTCGAGCCCTTTAGTATGACCCTGACCTTGGGAGCAGGTGACTGAGTGCTGTGCATGACATACATGTACCCTCATCACATGGATAATAGTTGTGTCAAGTTATATAAAAAGTATCCATGTGGAAGATACAGACTGGAAATGAAATTACACATAGTACTGGTTTATCCCTAAGTGTGACCTTGACCTTCAAGTAGGTGGCTGGTTGTTGTGCATGACACACCCTTGTGGTATGGGTAACCACTGTGTTAAGTTCTTTCAAAATGGATCCATGCATGGGAAAGATAAATACCGAAAATGGAATTGTGGACACCTAGACGGATGGAGAAGCGCAAACCTATAGTCATATTTACCAGTTAGGGACTAATAACTGCATCAGCAGCAATTATGCTTCACAAAAATCTGACATTGTGAAAATACACTTAATATCTGCTTTCTTTCTCTTTTGTAAACCATCAATGGCCACAGAACATTTATATTTTCAATGAAATATGTAGGCTTGTGTTTCAAGTGATGCATTACATATACAATGTAATAGTATCAATTCATAGTACCAGATATTAAGTATGGTATACATGCCTCTAAACTTTTAACAACAAAGTTTATCTGAACAATTGAATTGAGGCCAATCCGTTGTAAACGTGGCGCTTTTTTTTTCAAAGAAAAATTTTGGCTATTTTTTCAGCTACCAAATTAAAAATTTAATGTCATTATACCACAGGTTTGGACCTAAACACTGCATCTTGGTTAGAAATTGCCATATGATAATCTCTGTATGTGATATACGGTAGTCATAAGGCTATTTTTAACCAAAATGCAGTGTTTGTGACCTGTACATGTATTTTGATCTGTGGTCATTACCTATTTGAAAACCTTCTTTAAAAATACATCTGAACATTGGTTGCAAAAGACTAGCTTTGCATTCATTGTAGATAATAACTTTTACTTGTTCAAAAGGGAACAACCGTTACTAGAATAAAGACATGTACTAATTTGTCACATAACAGTCATAATACTACATTTTACACAGTACAAAAGTAGAACACTAACTTTTATAAAGAAACTAGATGAGTGTTCAGTAGAACACTTTTGTCGCTCTCTTACACTGTCAGAATAACCAATAATTTTGTGTCAAAATCTAAGTACAAAAAGGGGCATAACTCTGTCAAATATGACCTTCACCTA
This sequence comes from Saxidomus gigantea, assembly GCA_032359765.1. Classification (NCBI taxonomy): domain Eukaryota; kingdom Metazoa; phylum Mollusca; class Bivalvia; order Venerida; family Veneridae; genus Saxidomus; species Saxidomus gigantea. The sequence goes on along the minus strand of JAUMHA010367237.1, from coordinate 7,512 downwards.
CAATATTTGGTATCTCTACCCTTTTGTCATAAGCAATACAATTTGAAAGTTTGATGAAGAAATCTTAAGAAATGGCAAAGTTATAACCAAAGGTAAGTTTTTGTGCTGGACGGACTGACGGACAAAGCGATCCCTATGTATCGCCTTTTCTCTGAAAGAGTCACACAAAAAACTGAATTCTGCAAAGTAGAATACTGTAACGATCGGTGAACGTAGTGAAAACGTTCGGTCGCATATGATGATAATATGCAAATTTAAAACCCATGTACATGTGATGGGAATTAGGGTAGTATATATAAGGCACAGAGACCCATTCAGGGTTGAGTAAACTTTTCACTGAATGGATCTGCTGCGTCTTAGGCCCTCGGCTCGTTACAATACTAATTGTTACAAAGTAAAATATTAACTTTCACATAGCAGAATATTGATTTTTACATATTACATAGTAATTTACCCACCTTTGCCCTTCCGGTTAACACAAGCTTCACTCTTTCTTCCAAACACTTGGTGCAAGTTGAATGGCCATTCGGACAACGTGAAGACTTCTGGCCAATCAAATTTGATTCACAATTTGCGCAGTTATAATCTTTGGATGCATCGCTGTAATATCGTTTCTGCTTCTTTGGCGGCAGATGCTGAGGGTTTGGGGGTGACGGACTCCGCGGCGATTGCGGGATTAGATCTGAAGGACTGTTCGCAAGTGCATTTTGATATGAAGCAAATGAGCCAGATGACGCTGAACGTCTGTATGATTTGTTCTGTTGTGAAAGAGGTAATGTCAAAGAATTGTAATAAGGCGTACTTGTGTCCATCATTGATAACGATCGTTTGAAAATATTCAATGTTGGTGAAGTGCTATTATTAATGGAAGTTTGCAATGACTGATTCACAGTTGGTTGAATACACTGAATGGATCCACCTAGCAGTCCGTTCGTAAAATTAGGCGGGGATCCAACATTTAGAGCACCTTGTGACGGACAAGTTGACTGTGTTCCTGCACTGGATGATGACTGGTCCATCTGATTCTTAGAACCATTCTGTGACTGAGAACCCGGGTGCAAAGTCACATCCAAAGATGCTAATAAGACATGACTTGCCTGAAATGGATCTGCCAAGTCAACAGAAGTATTTTGTGCATTTATGGTAACAGATCTTGGATTATTTGCATTAACATGAGAAGAGTTTGTGTCAGAATCACTAGAATTCGATTTCTTTAGAGTCTGCCCAGCAGTAACAAGTTGTGATGTGATAACAGAATGGTTGTCAGTGTCTGTAACTTTTTGCTGACCAGTCTGGTTTGATGAGGTGGGCATTCCATGCCCGGTGGTTACTATCACAGAAGTATTCACGTCTTTACAAGTATTTACAATACAACCTAATGCAGCAACGCCCACATGAGGATCACTGGAATTGTTATCTGTTTGCTGATTGGTTGAGGTAGTTCTTTTGGAAGGTGAAAGGTTAAAAGCTGACCAATCAATATCTGTTGACAATGAACTGTTATTGCTGAGAGAGTTATTACACAATGGTGTCATTAATCCCACCTTTGCTTGATTATTTGAATCATCATTGCCTAGGCTACCAGTGCCACAAACTGCGCTATCAGTGTCACTTACATCACGTACAGTACCTTTAATTACAGTTTGTGAAGGAGAATTCGCCGACCTTTCTGTTTTAACTTCAAGGCCATGTCCGTCAGAAGTCTGTAACACAGGCTCTGCACTAGCTAGCAACATCATAAATGAAGTATCGGAATTAGATCCATTGACTGCATTTTGAATGTTACTTTCAACATTTGCTTGGTTAGCAGGATCAGTAACTTTGTCACTGGAGTCGGATTTTGAAGATAAATCAAGCGGCCCCACAGTTGACGTAGCCGTATTTCCTAAAATGTTGTCAAGAATATCAGTGTCATTAGAGTCCTCTATAGACAGCTGCCCTGTACCATTGCTGAGGCTTACACTACTGCAGAGAGAGGTCTTGGACTCGGATGATGTTATTCCCTTCTCTTTTGACAACTGAGTGGTATCGACATCGGATCTGGGCGTAGCTTTGGTCTCAGAGAGAAATATAACATCCTCGCTGTCAACTTCGATCTCTTCTTTGATAAGGAAAACATCATCATTGTCGGATTCATCTACAAAATACATTAACACTTCTTATTAAAATGCCCACTGTTATACCTTTATTTTACATGGTCTGAAATCATGCAAGATTACAGGATTGAGTATCATTACAGATTTGAACATTTATTTCTTTCTTTAAATTACAATTTTACCACCCATCAGAGTACCACTGCTGTTAATGATTTATAAGTTCTACAAAGTTCATTGAAATCTGTTTAACTATAAATGAAAACAAATGCTGCCAAGGAAATACTGTCAAGCAAATGTTTTACAAAGTCCTTCTGCAAACGTTATTGATCACTTATATAATTATATATAGGGATTTCAGTCCAAAGAGCGGATTTAATGAGAAAACTTGCAGATATTCTTAACATATGCTAAAAATATTTTCATAATTATATGGTTGTGTTGAGAAACAGAAGATTTGAGTGTTTTCTCCTTCCCACACACAAAACAGCAGTAACAGGATATATCAAAACTATGAAAGCGCAATTGATCTGCAAACTTGTGTAATTTACATTAAATCTGTAGGGTATTTATAACTGTCCATGCCACATAATGTACACTTCTATTATGCTATAAATGATTGAGGATTTAAACAGAAAATAACTTATGAATTTTTTTTATCCAACGTTACTGACTACTCAATTTTATACTTCGTAGTTTCAAAACTGACCACAAAACTGTAAGACTTTTGGGACACTTAGAATTTAGTCCAGTGTAGCTATAGTCTAACCTGTGTTCACATAGGAAACACTCACAGTGCACTATCTATTCCTCGTTGGAGGACAGGAAGTGGCTACTGACAGCAGTGACCTGTTCCCAGTTACCATTTTTACTTTTGACAACTGGTTTTCAATAATCACTGAGGCTGACCCTTAGAAGATAATATCAGATTCTGTGAATTAAGACCCAGGTGACAACAAAGACTAGTTCCACTTCTATCTGCCAGTGGTTATTGTTTACGAATTTAAGAACTAGCATTAATTAATGCTTTAACTATCATTGCTTTTAAAGAGTTCTTAAGATTGCTTGATATCATTTCCATCTTCATGATGACTCACACTCTTAAGATAGGCCAAGACTGAGGTGAGATCATCTTACATGAACAAGTTATTGGGTTCACAGAAACACTAGTAGCTAGAAGGAAAACCACTGAAACACAAGTACAATGATTCAATCAAGATGCAATTGTTGCAAAAACTTTTCATTCATGAAACTCATTAATGGCCATGATGAAAGATTATGAGTCTGACTATTCTCGGCTTCGCACATTCGGGTACTGAAAAATTATTTACATTCAGAAAAGGTGATTCCTCGGCTGTCATCGCTGGTCTCTATGCATCTTTAACTTTGAATAATATAATAACCAAGATTAGAAATGAAAGAAGACGACGATCTTCCATTACCTTGAAACTATCAGATTGTTTTTATTATAATTCTATGTTTGTCAAAAGCTTTTTGCTTCATTAAAAATAAATTTAAACTTGCTTATGAGTCAACGGTAAAGACCAAATTTCACCTTTTACCGAATATGGAAATGGACGCGACCTAATAATCTGATTGGTTAACCGGTCAGTATGACGTCACGGCAAAGCCGTGAATTCTCAGTTTTTAACATCCAGGTACTGATAAAATCCTTTATATTCAGGAAAGGTGATCCTGGTCTTTCATTTTTTGATCTCTGCATCAAAGCAAAATGAAAGAAGATGTCACTGCCTACCATTAGCTTATAATAATTCTCGGCTTCGCCGTGACATCATACTGACCAGTTAACCAATCTGATTATTAGGTTGCGATCATTTCTTCATTCGGAAAAAAGGTGAAAACTCTGTCTTTACCGTTCACTCATATGCAAGTTAAAATTTATTTTAAACAAAACAAAAAGCTTTTAACAACATAGAATTATTATAAAAACAATGTGATAGTTTCAAGGTTATGAAAGATCGTTGTCTTATTTCTTTTCTAATCTTGGTTATTGTATTAATCAAAGGTAAAGATGCATAGAGACAAGCGTTGACAGCCGAGGAATCACCTTAGCCGAATGTAAATAATTTATCAGCACCCGGATGTGCGAAGCCAAGAATAGAATTGAATTAATAATAATTGTAGGTTGTTAAAACTCTTGTTTCTTACGAAATTGACTAAAACTTGCATATGTGTTTGAGGAAAAGAACGAGTACACCTTTTATTGAATGAAGAAATGAACACGATCTTAATAATCTGATTGGTTAACTCCTGCCAGTATGACGTCACGGTTAAGCTGAGAAAACACATATTAAATGTACGTTTCAAATGTTATATTACCAGTCAATGCACGTTACTTTCTAATGTTTTTTTCTCTCCACCAACCCGAATTTATTGATTTCTTAATTCATAAAACACAAAAATAAAGACAAGGTGTCATCCATTTTCTCTTTGACAAAAACATCACAATTTCGACTATGTTCACAGTACAGGTAACACATGGTATGGCATTACAGCTGCTAACGTTACAATTTTACTTTCATACGAAATACCATAATGTTTCCCATGAAGGATATGGGTTGGGCATACTTGAGTAAGAAGTTTTGACATAAATTTTTATCAGCTGAGAACAGCTGACTCATCTTGACTTGTGGCCCAACACAGTTTTTCTTTATTTTTTCAAATAAAGTATCATTTATAACTTTTATTTTCTATTTTTAAAAAATAATTAAAGGTAACAACGTAGAAGCATAAATTTCGTTTAGGTTACAAATTGTTTTTCTCCCAAAATGTCAACAAACAACAAACTCTTACCATCTGAGCCAATTACGATCGGATCCGAGGTATCTGTCGCCATTTTCTTTGACGAGATGGAAGTTTACCCTCTTCCTGGTGTTTTCACCGAACCAAATTCGACATGTCTTTATCAAAAATGGTTTTTACCGTAAGAATAAATAACTTCCCAGAAAACTGGGTTTGTTGGATCTAATTGCGGAAATTGGTGATCACGTGACTTCGTGTTTAAAGAGTAGTGTCCCTTTATCGAAACCGAAAGTAGAACAAAAACTGGGACGCGTTATCAAAGTGAAAGTAGGCATGTTTACCGACAAACGTATTTTGTTGATTTAGGTTTATGTAAATGAAGACTTTTGTTTCAGACGAATAAACGATTGGTAGTACTGAAACTTTTATAAGGAACGTGAAGTTTGCAACGAACAAGACGACTGATTTGTAAACACATTCCACGAGACTTTACGTTACATGAATGTTGTAATCAAAGTACTGAAAGTACCGGTGGGACGGGGTTGTTTTTTTGGCATGTGTAAATTAAATTTAGGCAAGCAAAACTGAAAAGTTTAACTCCAAGAGATAGTCTAGGTCTATACTGAAATGTTCACTTCAATACGTAAACATGTTCATTTATTTATTTTGTGAATTCTGTTCAACTACTAAGTAAGCTCAACTACTAAGTAAGCTTTGAAATGCTCGGTTCAAAGTCCACGACGTTAAAGTCCAAGAATCACTTTGAATTTACAGATAAAAATGTAAAATAGATATAGATATACTGATATGTTGTATTTACTCTTATACAATGGTGACATATTGATTTCTTTTGTACTAGTTTTAACGAGAAAGAGTTGCCAGGAAGCCTTTCTTATTTTATGTTATATCGTTGAAAAAAAATACTGCCCTATTTCCGCCGGTAAGACATCTTTCTTGGTAGAATAAGAGCTACTTGTAGGCTAAGTCAAGGAAATGAAAACTGATTTGCAATTCTCACAAAACTTGTAATATTAGATGGTTTCCACAGCCCGTGTAGCTAATGCTAATGTTGACTTGTTATATACTACAGACTGTTAATAAAATTTTGTATCTTATGTAGGACCGGGTAACGGCATCGTACCGAACGGCATCGTACCGGGCAGATTGTTCCAAAGGGTGACTGATTGAAGGGGAAAATGAGAACTTTTGATAATGACCGAACAGGGCTGAAAGTATGTTGCCTGCCGCAGTTTTAATAGAAATATGTTATCATCAGGTGGCGAGTGAACATTTTACCCGTTATTACCATTCACTTTATTTGTATTTGATCCTGCATACTGAAGCCAATAGTTAATTCGAATCTGATTGAGGCCGAACAAGGGTTTTGTAGGCAAGGTGTTTACTATTTTCAATCTTTGAACTGATATTTCTTTGTAAGAAACCAAGAGGTCAACGAATACCCAGATTGGTATTCGGATAGTCTGGTGACCTTTGACCTTTAAGTGTGACCTTGGCCTTGAGCCAAGCGTTATTGAAAAGTCGAATATTCACATCCTCTCCATGAGAATATCATGTACTATACCCAAAGTTTCAAGATTTTGGGAGATAAAGGAGCTCGACCTTTGACCATGGAACGTGACATGAAGCAGGCTTTGCTGAAACATGTATATTGCATTTAGTATCCTAGAAGAGAACATTTGGCTCAAGTTTCAAAAAAAAACCTTGCAGGTATCGAGGATATATAGTGTTTAATATGACCTTTGATGCAACATTGACCTTGAGCAGGCAAAGTATGGGCAACAAGTGTAAAAGTGATTTCAAAATTAGTCTATGTATTTAGACTTTACAGCCACGTCACAAACGACCAGAACATAATCCTTAATCACAGAGTTGAGCCTTAAGTGTGACCTTGACCTTCTTCGGAGTAGCCCCTGGTTGTTGCCCATGACCCACTCTTGTAGTAATGCACAACACTTGTGTAAATTTATTTCAACATCAGTTAATGCATATTGGAGTTGCAGCCCGGAGTACTGATATTTACCCCTACATTACATGTTTAGAGCCCTAATGATGACCTTGACCTTTAAGATAGCTTCCCGAATGTGGTGCATGACACACCCTTGGGGTATTTGCAAAAGTTGCTTTAAGTTATTTCAAAATAAGTCTATGCATGAAGAAGTTACAGCTCGTACACAAAGTACTGATATTTAACACTCATTACAGATTTTAAGCCTTAAGTGTGACATTGACCTTCAAGACAGCGCCCTAGGTGTTGTGTATGTCACGAGAACAACTGTATGAAGTAATTTTAAAATCAGTTAAGGTATGGGGGTGTAATGAATTCTTCCTGTTTAATGACCATTTGCAAGGGGTTGAACGTAGTGGTGGCTGATTCACTTTAAATTATGATCGTAAAAATGGTGGACTGAACGTCGAATTTGATGTCCTTTTACCTGATAATAAGTATAACATGCATTTTTTCTAGCAACTGATTACGTCGTTTTGGCTCTACTGTTAATATGCTTCACCCGCTTTTTTATTTCAGGTTCGTAGGTATACATGTAGTAATAAAAAAGTTATTGAATCAAAACTATTGACAGATCGTTTGTTTATACATGTTACAAGACGAGTTTTCTTGCTTGTAGTGTGCTGTATA
>JAUMHA010367225.1:0-10318 GCA_032359765.1 Saxidomus gigantea | reverse complement strand
GTACAACTGTCAGGTTCAGAATGTTGTCAGACGCTTGAAAGAAGAGAGATTTTACTAGAACACTTTTTATAAAAAAAAGTTTAATGAGTTTAATGATGGTTTGCTGAAGGGCTGGTTATGACACAATCAAAATATAAATGCAGTTCCTCAGTCACATTAGGGATACTGATAAAATAGCTACTTAGAGCAGGGATCTGTACAAAAAAGCATCAGTTACTATTCAGACATTGTCAGATACGCTTTATTGTTGGCACACCCTCCAAAAACTGCTGATATACTATTAAATGTAACAAAGCTAATGTTAATTTCATACTTTCATTTTAGAAAAAAAAAGACTGCGGACTAGATGCGTATTACTATGATTGATGGGTATTGTAACATACATAACTTCACGCACATTTATATATTGTTGTCTTTTCTAATGAACAGCAACATTTGATTAAAGTGAAAATTGGTGACAGTTAATTGTCTTGCACTGAAAATATTAATTGATTTATGTAAAAACAAGTTACAAATGTATTTACATTTACTGTTCCATTTTCGTGTCTTCAGTTTTATACATGTATTGAAATTAAAAGTAAGGTATGACATACTCAGCTGTTCAAGGCTTTTTTTGTAAAAAATCGTTGATTATGATTATTTTTTTCTTGATATTTAACGCCTTTTTTTTTTCTTGAGATTTAACGCCAATTTTTTTCTCTAGATTTAATACCCATTTCAACAGTATTTAATATAAAGGCAGGCAGTATTCCTAGGAAGGAACAGTAATAGACTCCAGTGCTGAGGTAGGCATGGTGGTCGAGTGGTAAATGCTCTGGACTTCCAACTAGGAGGTTCCTGGTTCGAATCCCAGCCAGGGCGGGGAAAATGTCAGAAACGCTTTTCAGTGTTTCCAACCCATCTAGAGATGAATTGGTTAGAAACCCAGAGGTAGTCTTGCATCTATTTGTGCTATACACCAGGTTTATTAAAGAACCCAGGGGTCTGTTTGTAAAAGAGCTTGGGTCTGGCCCCCGGATTCCCTTCTATCTACAACTGCATTCTGTACATAGTACATGATGAACTGACCATTCCAAGATTAAATGTATTACTTTATTATGTGTTTGTGTATATTCACAGTGTTTGTATAATGTTCTTTGCTTGTTGCACTTTGCAATAGCCTAGATTTTAAATAATACTGCATACTTCATTGTGGTTTTATTTTTCAGCTGATGCTGGATGAAGAGTCAGGGGAAGATAGGGTTGGAAGCCAGATTTAGCCATTACTGTGGAAGAGATTTGAACTTGGAACAAGACTTGCAATGTTCACCACAGTAAAATGACAGATCACTTGCAAGGTCCTGATAAACCGTCAAGTTAAAGGTTGCACAGAAAACATTTTCAAATAGTAAGCTTTTTTAGTTTAAAAAAGTACAAATTGCATATTCATACTTGATTAATTGAGTATTCATGTATTTTGTCTCTGAGCTCCACATGCAAGGTTAAATACAAATAGAACATGGGCTTATGAATTGAAGTTAATGGGTTACAGGTCAAAGGTGGATTATATGTGAATCTATCTTATCTTGCCTGTATAATTTATTTTAGCTGGCCTTAATATAAAATCATAAATATCAACACTTTTCAAGGGCAGTTTCTGTTCCGATTGAAAAAAAATACATGAACCATTTTCAAAGGCGTCATGGCCTATTTTTATCTCTCTTTAAACAAAATGAGTAACAAATCTGATAAACTAAAATTATGCTTTTAACCTAAAAGTTTAAATTACCTTAAGTGGAAAATTACTCATACTGTTAATTAACCTCTAGATAATTTTATTATGTTATAAAAAGCTGTTAGACGAATTGTTAGATTATTGATAGCGGTATTCAGCAACAAGACGTTAAAAAAAGACGAAGACAGTCAGCCGAAAGTTTTTGAAATAGATCAATGATTATTAGTACGATTACCTGTCAATACGTAAAAAAAACGCTGTAATTAACTAACAATAAAAAGAACTTTCTCTTTTTCTCAACTTACCGTTGTCTGGATTAAGTTTTCTAATTACACTATTGGCGCTTTTTGGCTTCAGGTATCGTCGGAGCCCCCAGACATTGTAATTTCATGGGTACATTTCTTCTGACACGGCAATTTGTACGTTTTTGGATAAACACAGTCCCCTTAGATGCGAGCTTTTGTTGCGATTTAGTGACTTGGAAGCATTATACTGATGAAATTGAATACCTGTTCAAATTGGATTGTTGTGCATACATTGTAATTTGCTTTTCTTTGTTGAATCTGATTTCTCCACAAGTCTTGGGTTTCGATATACAGTGATATTGAGACATTATATACTCGTATTTTAACAAACTTCTTGCATGCAATGCAGGACTTATTTAATTATGATGAAATTGTAGATACTGGCTAAGCATCTGCTTTTGTGCACTGACCAAATTCTTCATACATAGCAAGTTGCTTAAACAGTTTTAAAGCCAGGGGTCAGGAGTGAGATCCTCTAATATGACATTTGTAGTTTTTGGTGATACAGCTGCATTTTTGTGGTTCTGTTCATTACTTTTTGGTCTGTTTTACATTTAACAACAATGGCTAACTGGCTGTCTGTTCAATAATGGAATTCAACCAAAAGGCAGTGTGGTTTTACATCATTTTAAAGTCCCAGGATCGCTTTGGATTAACTGACATAGAAAAATAAATTTACCGATAGGATAATGACAGAACCATATTCTTTTCACTCTAAAACAATGTTAACAGATGCATTTCTTTTGTATTCAAAGTGTTCCTCCATGAAAAGAAGTCACCAGGAAGCCTTTCTTAATTTTTGCAATGTCATTGAAAAAAATACTGTTCTATATTTCTAACACGTACTTATCAATTTAAAAAGTAAATGTTTTCGGTGCAAATAAAGGTAATTTGCACCAGTAAGACATCTTTCTTGGTAAAATAAGAGCTACTTGTAATTGTGCTCCTGGGACTTTGAGTACTTCAGGTAAGTATTCCAAAAACAGTGGCAGTAAATGCCTGGTATTTTATCAATGCGGGCATTAACTTCCGCAGCATGGGTGTTTTCTGTTACGATTGTACCTGTTATCCATCTTTTAGAGTGTGGTAATAGCAAAGAAATTGAAAAACTTAAACTGAATTTGCATGTACCAGTCAGTGTTAAATATTTTTCAAATAAACTAAAGACTTGAGGCATATTGTTTGCCTGTAAGGTAGGTGGAACTTACTTCTGTGCCTGGAAATTCTCACCAAGTGTGCTATTTCTTACACTGATTTTCATTTAACTTTGTTGAATTATGTTATGTTGTTAGTTAACACTTGATCAACTTACTAAGTCAATGACTGAATATGACTGAGAGATGACTTACAGAATGAAAATTGTACCAGTTCAGTTTCTTCACATAATGAGTAGGGAGGTGGGAGGGGTATAATTGCTTTCATGTGTCCCTCGATAATGAACACTCGACCGATTTATAAACGCAAAAGTGGCAAAATATCTATTTTAACAATGTTATCATGTTTCAAATTTATTCAAATTTCATACACAACAAAAACAATATAAATGGAATTCTTGTAAAAGTTTCAATAATTCATCACAAAAAAATACTTAATAAATAGAAATAAAAACAATAGCGTCATTCAAATAAAAATGTTCAACAGGGATTTGTGGTTAAGTGTATTTACTTTGAGCATCCCCGCTGTTCTACATTATTATTCTGTGATCAATCTTTACAGAGCGATTTCATTGGTCACCAAGTCAAACTAAAACAATATCGTTGTATTTAATCTATGCATAAGCATGTGCAAAGAAATGGTTAAAATTTCTTCTAAGACCTTGAGGTTATCTTCACTATCTGTTGCAGATATGTTCACTGGTAAGATAGAAAAACATTTGAAGTCATTGCAAGAGCACAGAAAAATCTTTAAACTTCTGTTCAGTGTGAACAAACATTTGGTAAATCTAACAAAAATTATTTTTAAAAAGTTTAATCATTCTTCTTATTTCTTGCTTCCATGTAACTGTTAGAATTATGGGATTTTTTGCTGTAGCAGGAGAAAAAAAAATCAAAACAAAAATTCAATATAAATACAAATGAACTACTATCCTGACAAACAGATGGATTTGGACAGAGGTAAAATCTGACAGTACTATTGTAGTTTTTACCACCCCACCTGCGAAAATTGTTTTTTTATACCGTATTTTTTTATGTAGCAACATCTAAAGTCATGAAAAATGATATCGGTATCCCGGTTTTGTTAACCATAAAATACCCTGTGTTTGTTCTATTGTTCGCTTACTTCCAGAACAGTGATCAAACCAATGTTTTGTCGGATATTTGTCACAGGTTTTATGAGGCGTTCACGATGAGACAATCTTGACTTTGCTGTAAGGGGTTTTAGATTGATTTCTTTTTTTGAATAAGTTTTTTTCCCCTCCCAGTATTTCCGTATGTTATTTTAGTTAGTTGGTCCTTTTCAACAGGTCTAAATAGATTTTATAGGTTCTTTGAGTCTGTGTATTGTAATAAATTTAAAATTATCTATTTAAGAGAAGACATTAAAGCCACAGTTTCTGTGAAAATACATTGGCGTAAGAATGCTTAGCCTTTCCTCTTTTTTAGGTTTAAACATAATGGAGTATTTTTCAGATTCAGACTATTGGCCAATGCAACTGAGTAAAATCAAGTAAATCCTAAGATTATAATGTCTCTTCTGCAGCCAGTCTCAGAGTCATGCCTTCTGATTGGACAATTTTGATGCTAGCCAATAAGAAACCAGAGAGTTGAGTCTCATACACAGTTTTTGGTGATGCCGCTGCTGTTTTTTATGAAACCTGCAGATTTTATGTTCACTTCCATAATTAAACCTCCCACTTCCCTGTTATGCTGTTAAAATTGTCATTTAGTTCTACAAAGCATCATTACTGGTAGTCAATTGGAAGTCCATGGCTAATATTTTGGCTGTTTTAAGAAAAGCAATCATCTTAAGATACCTTCTGAAAATAAATCATATTTGAGATACCTTGGAAATCTTTAGCAATCACATTTGAGATACCTTTGGAAAAGGAATAATATTTCAGATACCTTTTTGAGATACCTTTGGTGAAAAACAGACAGATCAAGCATTGTTCAAGTATGCAATATTTCTGTCAGAATTCTGTCTGCTTGATCTATAGATAATATAGAAGATGTCATAAATACAGTGTAAGAGGTTTTGTAGTTCCTGGAACAACAAACTGTAAGAACAAAGTTAAAGACAGGTTCCAGATCTTGCATCTAAATTACAGTAAATTGAATGTGAAAAAGAAAAATCAGAAGTGTCTTTTGGCACCTGATAGCCAACAGGATTAGTAAAAGATACACTTACACTGAAATCCCAATACATGTAATTAAGCTTTAATTGGCATTTAAACCAGTGCCCCTTTGTAGCTAAGAAACTAAATCCCAGGGTACATACATGTTCTTTTCTTGTCATATTTGCACTCTCTCATTTGTTTTGAAAGGCTGATGTTCCAGTGATACAGGAAGTTTGTCTTTCCTCCAGATATTTTTCTTCTTTCATCCAAGCTTTTATTTACCTTTTCCGCTTGTCTGTCTGGGATAAACATTCTGCATTAAAGGGATTAGCCTTTCTTTTCTCCACAGGAAACACATTTATAGTTTAATTGTTGTGGTTTTAAATAATAAACATATTGTTTCAAATCAGGAAAGTGAATGAGCCGCTAGTTTGTGTAGGAAGCCTTATCTCGTGCTACTGTAAGAGAGATAGCGATCAAGTACAAAAGATTTAGTAGATTTCTGTCGCTTTTATCTTCACCTTCAAAGGCTTGTTTCAATTTACATGTTTAACTTTCATTAACAAGCATAATAGTTTGCTTTCTGTGGATAGTGTTACTTCTTAGAGTTGCATGGAACTAAAGTACTGTCTTATAAGATTGAATCAGAGATTGAGATCAGGGCCACAAGCAGTGCGGACAGTCGCCTTTCCCTCATAGGATCTAGTATAGTATGTTTGCTAGAAAGCTAATTCTGGATTGATGGAATAGTTTTGAGGTTCCATTGCAAATTAAGCTAGCAATAAAGGAAACTTTTTCTTGAATGTCCGTCCAGAACTCTGGCTTTTGATTGGTCAGTTTTGAAACTGGGATCAGTCACTGTTCTGTAATATGCTTGAGGATTGAGACTGGTTTTATAATCTTAACCTTAGGAGAAATGTCTTAAAAAAAGCTTACATACCAATATCTTACCCATCAAGAGAGATTCTTTTTCAGATTTTGTTTAAACTCATACTATTGGTTTTTAAGCTTGACACAAGCAGCCTAAAATCTGCTTGAATATCTGGCCCCAAATCAAAGATACAGACAAATAGAATAAAAGACAGACTGATATGGTTTGACAAGGGGAAAAACTGTCAAACTAAATTTGTTATAATTATCCACTTGATAAAATTCATTGCCCCAGTCATAATTCCAAATTAATAAATCTATAGGAATCTTAGAGGAAATGGCTACATCCTACTTCTTTCGCTCTCTTTTCAACCTGTTGTTAAGCTACCCTGTAACAGTGACAATCGTCTCATTAAAGTGAAATGAAATCTTAAGACATCCCATCCATCCAAGTTTGACATGGAGACTATTGTTGGCTCTGTAACAATTCCTTTTCCAATCCTCAGTGTTATATGAGTGTTTATTGGCCACCTGTCATAATGCAACAATTATATGAAAAATTGGAAAACAGGTGTCCCCGGCTGTGGACCAAATCGAATTACAGGAAACCTCAATGTTCAAATTAATTTCAAATTACAGATTTTACAAGTTTTATTGAAAAAATATCATTAATTGAAATAGAAGCTACAGGAAATGACTAACTGGATCAATGGAGACGGAAATTGACGGCTTAGGTTGATGTTTAAGTTTTAAGAAAAAAGTTAACCTGTGTTAGCAGTCACCTGTATTGAATAACCACATGCCTAGGACAAACAAAAATGGTAAAATGTTTTTCTGTTATGTTTATGTTAAAATAAGTGAATTTTTAACTCACCTGCTCAAGGTGAGCTATTGTGATCACTTGATGTCCATTGTCTGTTCACCTTTGTGTATGCAATCATTGCTACATTTTTCACTGAATCTTCATGGAACTTTGTCAGAAAAACTATCTTGATGAAATCTAGGTCGAATTCCAATATGGGTCATCTCTGGCCAAATCTAGGTCACCAGGTCAAGTCATAGGAAAACCTTTTATATGTAATAGAGGCTTCATTTTTCACTGGATCTTCATGAAACTTGGTCATAAGGATTATTTTTATAAAATCTATATTGACCTGAATATAAGTCATCTTAAGCCAAAAACTAGGTCACTAGGTTAAATCTTAGAAAAGCCATGTATATGCAAGCATTGTGAATTCTCCTCAAATGTTCGTTATTGCCAGGAATTACATGTTGATCAGTTTAAGGACAATCAGTCAAATTTACCATTTATTTTGAAAAAACAAATAATAGCAGGCACTGACCATCTGAGCACCAGGCCCCGATTTCACGAAAAATACTTAAGTAATTACTCAGTTACATGCTCAACTTATTTGAACACTTATTAACCCCTTGCATGTTTATTTCTTTAAAGAATTCAACTTTGTCAGTATCGTATTTACCCATTTATTACATTTATTTACACAAAAAGTATTGTCAGTATTTGTGCAGAAAATGTTGTTTTACAGCAAGTAATTTATATAAGTAAATTCTTAAAATTCTTGAGTTGTACTCAAATTAATTTTTCGCTATATCTGACCAGCATTTAGTATTATACAACAATTTTTTCTTTCAACATGTTATTTTCATTAAAAAAAAAAGAGACATTCGTGAAAAATGACAACAAGAAATATCCTTATTTTTAGTGACAGTTTGACTTTGAAATAATGTACTCAGCAGATAAATTACTTCAGTGTTTTCGTGAAATCAGGGCCAGGTTATATTTTACAAAAAAGACAAATAAGCAAGACTAGAGTCATGTGACTGTCTGTCTTTTTGATCGTAAAATGGTCATCTGATCGAACATTCCTCGTCACATGCTAGATCGTCTTATTTATGCTGCATGTGACAAGTGAAGACAGCTTCCTCGATAAAATCGTTTCAGCATCTTTACAGCTTAATTGAATGAGAACTTTAAAATTGACTTTTATGGTGTATTAATTTATTAAAATTTATGATATTGAATTTATTCCTGTCATTTCCTTTATTGAAAAATAAAAACATGGCATTTGATGTCTTAAGATGTAAATTACGGGTTTTGACTCCCTTGATGGAGGATTTGTTTTAGAAAGAAGAAATTGAATGTTGTCTTTAGAAACGTATCCTGTTTCCAAGACTAGATCCAGGTGAAGAGTGTCAGACTGGTTTTTGTGAAACAATTTTTGAACCACAAATTTTTATAGACAGGATGATTGCCAGTCTTATTATTGAGAGGTAATAATTATAATATGATATTTTGACATCTTCATCTTTGACAAGGTACTACAATTTGCCAAGTTTTATTGGAAACTTGTTTATTTGTGTCTCCCAATAAGATATTCTTCTGCCGAGAATACTGAATGTGGATGAATTTTAAAATTTTGAATTTGTTGAAAGGACAAATAGTTGGATTTGTTACTATGGCAATAATATCTAGAGGTTGATGTGTTGACTGTGATTGGTCAAGATCTGAGAATATACAGCTTATCATATAGTATTCTTCTATTTAAATTAAGCAATATGTCAGTGCATATCATTCTGTATAACAGTCAAACTGATGACAATGCAGTCTATGTTGTTTTCATAATTGAGCACTGCTGTGTGATATCAAGCATTAGGCCTTTCTATTTTTGCGTATTCATCACTGAAACTCTTAGTTTCAGAAAAAGCACTTTGTAAATTATACATAATGTTCCATAATAAAAAAAATTTCCACTTCTTTTATGTGACTGTTTAACCTCACATCATTGAAGTATTGCCAGCCATGTGTTTCAGTTTTTATTCAAGAATATCACATAGCCTCTGAATACTCTATACATTTAAGGGCAAACCGTTTAGACTTGTTTTACTATCGTATTGGACAATACTATTGTACACAACTGCTGAAGAGTGGTCATTAGATGGACATGCCTTTTGAAGATTCTATTTAACTGGTCACCATCAAGTATGTGATTTTCATGTCTGTTTCATGTCCGTTTGTCATAGATCCCCTTGTGTCCCTAAAATGACCCTAAACCTGTTGAGCTGACCATTGCTGGTCAGAGGCATGTAATATTTTGACAGTAAATTTGTCCCTGGTCATTTAATCTGTTTGTTTCACAGCCTTCAAGTCTTTGTATTTTTGACTTCTTTAGATATTTGATGGTCAGTAAGCATGTTGTTTATGGGTGTGTTTGGACATCGTGAAATTAAAGGCTAGAGTCACGGTTTTTATTGCAATGATGATAAGTGGTCATTGTCAGAATGTATTTTGTGTGTTAATAAGCACTTGATTTATGCGTATGAAGCTGATTCATAAAGGTGCGGTAGCAAAGTAACCGCTGTCAACTGGGTTCATCTTGCTAGGACTTCTATTTGTACAAGTCAGTTGGGAAATCATTGGTCTGTTACTCTGTGCTGATCATCACCTATTAACATTATAAGTTTGCTAAAATCAGATTTTAAAAAGTCAAAGATTTTAGTTTTTAGGGTACCTTAAGTCTTGTAAAAAGCAGGAAGGCGAGTTGTTATTGTTCAGTTTTCCAGTATGGACTCAAGCCCACCAAAAATCTTTGTAAACAACAAGAAAATAAAATTACATGTACACAGTACATTACCTTTAGTATGCATCAATTGCAATGAAATCTATATACATGTATTTTACTTATGACATACAGACACAGGAATTAATCCTGAATGAAATTGCTAATGACTTTGAAAATGATAGATGAAAATTTTGCTTGACCAAATCACAACACACGATACTACATACACTTTTGAACTATGGTATATATAACCTCATTAAAAGATAGTATCTTACAATACTTTTGTAGTACATTTTGTATACTTTAATGTCAAAGGTGTCATTTGCAATTTGATTTTTTTTCCAACGTTTACTTTTCATAGGGGACAGATGTGCCTTCCTGATTTCAAACACATTTTTATATACAGATGTATACATGTACTTTTTGGGTCGATTGTTAAAATCGAACCAAAGTTAACAGAGTATATCGGCCCCTTACGGCCGAACGCACAACACACAAACAAGTAGTTCCATATAAACAGTTGTTAGGCATTATAGCGATTTCTGTTTTCAAAATTATATAGTAATAAATC
>JAUMHA010367214.1:0-13638 GCA_032359765.1 Saxidomus gigantea | reverse complement strand
CCCAAGGTCGGCTGGGACTTATAAACAATTGTAGAGGAAAAAGAACTTTCAATTTGAAAAACCTCGAACAACATACATGTATTTGTTTTTATAGATTTATATACGGATGACTCTACCTTTCAAAATGCACGCAATAATATATAGAAGAAATAAAATTTCCAGCGCAGAATGACATGAAATTGAAAAAAATTGGATACCTCATCATTTTAAGGGTAAATATAACACAGATAAGAATTCACAGTGAACATGGAAGTTTCAGCTGGAATATGCAAGTAAACAAAGTTTGTAAGCATTGTCTTCCGGAAATGGTACATGTATATTGTTTACTGTTTGAAATGGAAACATTTGGTTACTATGGCAGAAGTTTGCAGAAAATCAATGATATATGAATTAACAAAATGTACTCGCTACTCGAATAATCTTTGATAGACCCATAGAAAATCTCTCCTCAGGTCTAATATGGAAACTGAGTAAGCCACCTCTCAATGACCGATGTTAATGCCATAAAGACGTTTCAATTTTGAAATCCTTAAATATAAACAAGTCATAGTATCTGTTATCATTGATCTTTGCATACAGTTTGATATTCAAGCTCGACCATTCTCAGCAAATTAGTTTCGAACAAAATATGGCGTGACAATCCTTCATTGCCATTTCATTGCACATAAGAATATGATACACGTACATGATGTTATGAAGAATCCACAGGAACTGTCGTTAACACATGCCTGATAGTTAAGTCAGTGATACTAATGATGGTGCATGGTAGATAGGATCGACAGGGAAATCAAATGTGATTACAGTTCTATGGAATCGATTCCATTCTAAGTTTGAAAAAAGTTGTTTCAGACATTCGATCGTTAGTAATGATATTGTTAGTCAACCGAAAACTTTAACGGTTATTATAAAAGCTTGTAGAACTGTAATAATATAAGGCGTGTTCTTTAAAGTGAAATATTATATTTTTAAGCAAAACATTGAAAGACAGAATCAACGTTGTGAGCATGTGGTAAAGAAATGTGTCAGTTTATTTTTATTTTTGCTTATATACTTTTTGTGACTGTAGAGTCAACTGTACAGCAATATATGACACTTAAACGTAAATCTCGGATCTCTTGTTGGATTACAATATCAACGTTCGTCCGGTCGCTGACCAGAGCACGGCCGTTAACGTGAGTGCACAGCCTTATAATAAAATATTCAGGAATTTGATGAGGTCCAAGGAAAATTTGCATTTGTTGGAGCTTTAATGATAACTTGGCACGATGTGAGCATGACGTGGAATCCAGCCCTTTACGGAGGCGCATATGAGGTGACAGTATTTTGTCCGAACGTATGGATTCCTGAATTGGTGTTATCAAGTCCTTCTGATGACATGGATAGTCTAGGTCAGAAATGGAATAAAGTTCGCTATTTCCACGATGGAATGGCGTTGTGGTCCCCAGTAGATTTGATTGAAAGCACATGTTCGGTGAATGTTCGTAATTATCCATTTGATACCCAAAAGTGCGTAACATCGTTTCACTGTCCAGGGTACTATACTTAAGAAGTACAACTCCTAGCATCGTCCAATGAGTTCAGTTTGGAAGTTTATCAGGAAAACTCTTGTTGGACACGTCTGTCAGCTCTGATTAAAGTCAAACATTTTTATTGTATTGACTGGAGATGCAGGATACCTCGTTAATACACAAAAAAGGGCTTCAAGAATGATTCTTGATAGGAAAGTTGATGCTTCATCTAACCCACTTAAAGAGTTATCTTTTCCCGAGAGAATAACATACCACACCGGTATTTTATTATACAAAACGAATAACAATTTCACACCACTATACATGCGTAATTTATTATCTTACGATAACATATAGACTAACTATAGCCTCAGATCTAGAAATAAAAAAGATATTCGGCACCCAATATTCAAACTTTTCAACATGCTGGTATCGTAATTACATTCCTTCTGATCTACTCTTGCCTCTTTTCGTATCAAGTACAGACAGTATCTTCTTAATCGGTAACTGATCTCTGATATTTCAATACTTTTGCTCATTACTGTAAGTCAGGCGCAATTGCTCATAACTGCATGTATGTATTTTAGTGATCATGATTTTTTATGTTTACCTGTTTTGTATTATGAATGCAATGTTTATAGGAAGGCATCGAGGAAGATAAGTCCTTGGACTTATTGAGTTACCTTCTTTAGACAAAGAAATTTTTATATTATTATCATTACTATTATCATTATTATTATTATTTGTACATGTACAAAATATTTCTAACATTTCATTGTAAAATCGGAAGAAAATTTTATAAACATGGCCCAGTAATGCAAACACGAGAGCGAAGATGGCCTTATACCGCTCACCTGACTACGATTGGCTGTAATACAACGGGTCAAGATATAAACATTATCCGAATGAGTCCGCTACACCATTCTTAGTAACATTCTAAATATCTAACCTCTGCCTGCGGGCCATGTGTTTTTTTTAAAGTTTTCCCTATATAAGCCTATGCGAAATCAAGCGACCCCCCTTCCGGGAAGGGTTAATTCTGACCCAGATAACATGATTTGAACCATCTTTGTGAAGGTCTGCAAGGCTTTGCTACATGCGAAATGTCTAAGCTCTAGGCTAATGTTCTATGTAAAATAAAGTGACCCCCGGGCAGGGTCAGTTTTGACCACGGGGACATGATTTTAACAATCTTGGTAGAAGTCCACTAGGTAATGCTACATGCCAAATATCTAAGCTCTAGGCCTTGTGGTTTTAGAGAAGAAGATTTTAAACGGAATTCCTAACCCGAGGGTGGGGATAATTTTACCCGGGGTCATAATTTGAACAATCTTGGTAGAGGTCTACTAGACAATGCTTCATTTAAAATATCTAAACTCTAGGCCTTGTGATTTCAGAGAAAAGTTTTTCCTATTGGATGCCAGAGCAACCAGACTTCTGCATGGTGTAACATTCATTGAACAAGTTTGATAGAGTTTCATGTAAGCGTTATCCCTGTAAAAATTCATCAATATTCGCCCAATGGTTTCAGAGGAGATGTCGTTTGAAGGAAATCGCTGATGGACGGACGGACGACGGAGGTGAGCGACCCCAATAGCTCACTCTGACATTATCTATCAATGATACTTTTGTTCATCCTTTGTGATATAGCAATGTCATTGTGCATATGATACATGTAAAAGATGTACATAATGCTACATTTTCTGTGGCGTACATTTTGACTATCACTGAGTCAGATATCTAACACAGTTAATGATCTTCACATTCTTTACTTACATAATTATACACATTCAGATGTTATTAATGATTGGGATATATAAACCTCCTTCATACTACAAACGGACTAATGTGCATGCATTAAAGATATTGCTCACAACCAATCTTTCCTTCAAAAACTAGCTATATAATATGTAAGAAATAACCTTTCACAATAAAAGAGTTGCTAAAAGCGTTTCTGAAATATTGATCATGGGGCTTACCGGTTGTTTGCAAATACCTAATTAACATAACTATAATGAATTAGATATAATGACATAAAAATCTATAACGTTATTAGAAACACAAATATAGCGTTTAAAAGAATAAGGTTACAAAGAAATTTCCTAAATGATAACGTTTGAGTTTTGTTGAGTTCAAACGGATATATGGTAATAACAAGTTAATAGTGATAAACGGAAAATTAATGGAAAAAGTTACTTTCAAAACAAAAAATGATCAATGAATACGTTTACTCTATGAAGAATCCACAGGGACTGTCGTTAACAAACGAATGATAATTAAAGCAGTGAATCAAATCTGTTAATAATGATGATGCATGTTAGATGGGATGGACATGAAAATATGATATGATCATATCTCTATGAAATTGATTCCTTTTACGGTTGTTTACGAGGATTGATCAAATATGAATGTATGTAGAACGTTATCTCGCTCAATAATGCGAAAATCAGGAGGAAATTAGGATTATTGGGTAGATAAACAAGTTAGCTTTACATTGATACCACACCCATTAAAATCAGTTCACTTTAGCTGTGTCTATCGCTCGCTAAACATTACCTACTGGTGTATTCTTATACAAAAATGGTTGGAAGGTCTGCGTACGCCGTTGAAATACGGTCCTGTATTAAGAATCGTTGAATTCTTGGCATGGGCTGTAAAGACATTTTTGATGAAATATGTTCTGATAATGGGCAAAATGAAATGTCTTTATCGACAGTTATTCGTTGGTTTAAGAAATTCAAATGTGGGTTAGTTTCAACAGAATGTACCACATGGCCGTAGGCTGAAAGCAGCAACGTTTGCCAAGAGGGTTGCTAGAGTGAAAGAAATAGCTGCTACTGATGCAAGATACACCGCTAGGCAAATAGCTAGTATAGTTGGCATGTCATTAGGATCAGCTCATGCAATTCTGAAACGTAATTTGAAAATGAGAAAGATCTGTGCTAGATGGATTCCCCATCTGTTAACAGATGAGCTGAAAAAGGCTCGCATGCAATGCGCGAAAATGTTCCTTAAACAGTTTCCAAATTACAATGCACGGTCTTTCGCAAATGTCGTCACTGGTGGCGAGAGATCGGTTCACTTTTTTGAGCCATAACGAAATATTCAGAACAAAATATGGACAACAAAGTCTGGCAAATGACCATGCATTGCAAAGTGGACCATGAGTGTCAAGAAGGTAATGTACTAGTATGCCATATTCTTCACAAATCAGGGTCCTGCCATTCAGGTTGCTGTACCTGATGGCAAATCCGTAAATACGAAGTTTTACAAGACTTAAGTTCTTCGAAAACTGAAGAAATATTTCAAAAATCGAAGACCCGCAACTGGTTTGGCAAATGTCAGATTGCTACATGACAGTGCGTCATCGCACAATGCGTCTATTGCACAAGACTTTCTGAAGCAGAAAAAGGTTGTTGTGCTCCCTTACCCTCCGTATTTGCCTGACCTTGCCCAGTGTGCCATCTTTTTGTTCCCAAGGCTGAAAAGATACCTTCATGGCCGAAAACTGAAGAAATATTTCAAAAATCGAAGACCCGCAACTGGTTTGGCAAATGTCAGATTGCTACATGACAATGCGTCATCGCACAATGCGTCTATTGCACAAGACTTTCTGAAGCATAAAAAGGTTGTTGTGCTCCCTCACCCTCCGTATTTGCCTGACCTTGCCCAGTGTGCCTTCTTTTTGTTCCCAAAGCTAAAAAGATACCTTTCTGGCCGAAAATTTGTCCAGCGCAAACACCTCGGTTCTGCAATATGCCACTGTCTTCATAGTATTCATAGAAAAGACTATGAAAATGCCTTCAAGGATTTGATTAGAAAACTGAAACTTTGCATATCTGTTGGCGGTGAATGTCTCGAGGGGACATACTACAATTTTCATTGAAATCTATCAAGGATACATTTTTATGTGCTTAGATGAATTCATATTTGAACATTCCTCGTAGTAGTTATTTCCGACTTTCAATCGTTAGTCATAGTTTTGTAAGTTAGCCGAAGACTTTAACGGTTATCAGAAGAGCTTGTAGGACTGTAATAATATAATTTTCTTGGAACTTTCATATCATATTCTTAAGCAAAACTTTGAAAGCTAGAATCAGAGTTGTGACTAAATCATGTGGTTAAGAAACGTATTTGTCTTTTTTTGCAAGGTTGCTTAGTCCATTATTCTCTAGGATAGAATGCATTATCTTTTAAGGACTGTCAGTGATCACTCACAAGAAACAAATGATGTTTTTTTCAAAGATTGTCCTAAAGTCTAGCATAATTTTTGAACATAGTACAACAGCAAACAAGCAGAATATTGGACCAAGGGGAAGTGAACTGGCCATTGCAGCAAGAGAACACAACAGAATACCAAGTGAATTTAATATAATAGCATATGAACAGAACAAAATAAAAAGGTTAACATACGTGTACGTCAACTAAGCATTATGACAATCAAATCAAACACAGTCGTGCGTAGACCAAGCATATTTGTACATGAAAAACAATGTTTTTAAAAACACCGAATGTAACGTAACTTGAACTGATCCGACATACCAAGTGGTTTAATCATAAAAAATAACTTAGAAATTGAACCACACAAAATACCGAGAAAGTCAAAGATAATTGTAGGTGAATTTAACACAGCAGCAAGTGAAATAAACAAAACTGCTATTGACTAAACATCAACTTTAGATACGTTAATATAATATGAAGTTCCCATAATACTTTCTATATATAATTAAATGTAAGGTATTCATAACCTAATATAATAGCATTGGAACTAATCAAACTATTGAATTGAACCAACCAGAATAAAATGAATCTGTTCACCGGTCTCATCTGTAGTGAACGTAAGACTGCTCTTGTGTTCCATAAGTTTCTATAATTTAACTTCAGATATAATGTTTTCAGTTATATTCATAAAAATCAGTATCAAGGGAATAGTTGATACCAGTTTCCCTTATATAAAGGATACTGTTCAAATATTACCCGAAGACTAATTCATTCACGGATTTTGTCGGCAACGTGCATTATACAGCAAAGACAATATACCGACTATTTGAATCCTTTGTCTATAGTTCCATGTGAGAGTGTACTTCCGTGCATATTTCCGAGGATGGGTGCCCGCAAGCGGCCCACAGTAGAGCTGCTTTCATTCAACATCATGCAAATTTTAACTTTTATGCAAAGTAAATGTTGCAAGCTGTTGGGCAGGAATTATTATCATAAAACTGGCTACATGTAGATGTCCCCATGTCATCGTGTCGCAGGTGCTGGTCTCTCATTAATGATATTGTGTGATATTGCAAAACATATGAAAGCCAGAGCATTCTGTAGACCTAAGTTATTGTTTCGTGCATGTATGAATTGCGTTTTTCATGTTGCACGAACCGTTTCTGACAACAAATCAATATAACGAGCGCTGTTTCAAAATGGTGCTGAAGTAACTTAAAATTAGTTTTTACAATTGTCCGACATCCATATCATTCGGACAACCAGCATACTGTATTTTGATACACACATGGCAGACACTACACATGCCGTTATGCTACTTTCCAAGGTCGTTTTCAATGTTGTCTAAAAAGTCCGGCAGTTGCCTCATTCCAATAATTAGTAGCTTTCGGCATAGCCTTTAAATGAACATGTATATAAACAAAACGTGTCTTTTATTTGTGGAAAGCCAAACGAGTCTTAACCAGCATAAACGGATACATGTAAGTACGTTGCGGCTGCCGTAAGGATATATAATATAGAACATAAACAAAGACCATAATGAATTTTAATAAACCATTTAGGCATAAATTGATCAAATGTCAACAAATACAAAATCTTACGGCGTGTAGTTCTTAATTTAATGTCAAATTGATGTGCTTTTTGCTGGTTTTGTTGTGAGTAAAAGATTCGCATTCCCTGGAAATTCCTTCATTTACTGCAATAGTTCTTATCTCCCAACATGCATGTATAAGTTATAATTCTGGAACTTGTTCCAGTATTAACATATGACTTTTAATCACGATAATACAAATAGAACAACTGTTACCTTAGACCGGCATTCAGTCCTTACATTTACTTATAAATTATTTTATGATTATCTGTCAATTATTTTTTCTTACTCAATTAACTCTCTTAACTGCAAAAAATGTAGATGATCGAGCCCTGTGAGAATAAAAGGCTGACAGTATTTGCTTGGAGTTTTAATGATATATATCATCATCTAGCCTGGTGGCGAGGCTACTGTTACCTTTGCAAATGTATTTGTCAATGCACCAGAGTGATTGAAGACTGTGGTTAAATTGGCTAAGTCAACCATTAGTATATTTCTGCATCCATTTTATGTACTGTATCAAGACTTTAACAGTTTAAGTAACCAAAGTGATACCGGTAACCGGAAGCATTTTTAGTTTTGTCAACATATCATTCTGCTCTTATTAGGTTTCTTCACCGTCCGTCTGTCCAGCATTTCGTCCGCCGTCCGTCAGTCCGAAAAACTGGATCATGTGTTTATGTGAAGAACAACAGATTTTAGTCAAATGAAAGTTTGCATGTGTAGAGTGGGCTATATAGAGATTACGTAGTACTACATTGTTTTATTTTTTTGTTAGATAAAACTGGTTGTGGTTACTATGGCAACGAAAATAGTAAAAATAGCACATACAACCTTGATCCTGTGTTATCTAAAGAAGTATTCAAAGTAGCACGAAATAGAAGATGATATGAGGATTACGCAAAGCATTTTTTTTCGTCAGACAAAAATTGTGGTTGCTCTAGCAACAGAAAAGCATATTACTTGTTTCTTTGTGTCCAGAGCATTACTCAGTAAAAATGGAACGGAAGTTATTCAAATTGCAAACAAATACAGAGGGCATTAAAAGAAAGCGTACTATGCCAAACCTATTACTCTGCCTTGTCTGGTTTTGAAATATCTCCCTTTTTGTTTTTCTTTGGAGTTCATCTGCACCAGTATTGAAGTGAATGTATTCAAACTGCGTACTAACATAGTGGCATTGAGTCGATTGGTGATATCAAAGAACCATAACTGTTCCTTGCCAAATCTTTCAATTATCTCTCTTTATAAATTAAATAAAACAACTTTAGAAACAAAACTCCTGGAAACAAATAACTTTCCCAAGGCTTTTAACCGGTAGCGGACTAATGTATTGCTTGCAGTACTCCATTTGCTTTTATCGTGTACGAATTTTGTAAACAGATTATTCATACTACTACTCAATTTAACAATTGGAGAAAAAAATCAATACCAATGCAAATAATTGTTTAATGGAAGCAAAAATCGCAAGCAACATTGTTATAGAATTGTAGGTTCATTATTTAGAAGAATCATCCGATGAAGATTTGCTTGTGCATTAGAATGATTACATTTGACACAGCCGGTCAATGCAACTGGATAATACTTGGCATATATAACCTTTTCGTCAGGTAGATAAATGACAAATATAAATTTTCATTTCATATTTGTATATATATGATGTGTCATGCATTCAATATAATAAAGAAATAGTTAAGACATATTGCTGAGATACATATTTCAGTGCTTTTCGTTACTCTATAGCTGACGTCATAAGCTTATAACATTTCGGGTATCCCGAATTGAAGAGAAATCTCAACACGAATGTGTACATACAGACCATATATACATTTGTTTCCTTTTATAACTATATAGGTAATTGAACGATAACTTGTTTTCATTCATTGAAGGTTTTTTTGCAAATACCATAAAATAGCAAACATGTTAGGAAGACCTCGGTAATTTATTGCAAGAAATACAATTCTATTTAGCGTGTAAAATTGGCACTTTTGTTGCTATACATTTGTAATATTTAGATGTAAAAAAACATAACTGCAAAGAAAATGTAAACATGCACCTGAACGCATCAAATAGACAATATTTTCAGAATACTACCAGACAGTCGATATTGACAACAATACAGTATCCTGCAATTTTTTGACACTTTGACGTTCTTTTTTAAAGTAAACATTGAAGATTAACATTTTCACATTTTTCATAAATCATTTTGCAAGTAACCACCCACTTTGTTTCCTGTCGATGTAGTGTCTATTTTTTAATCATTACACCAGTGAATGTGTTCCATTCAGTATTTGAGTTTTCTGTCAAAGCACTACTACCCGCACCTATAGTTTTGATGTATACAACGTTATCTTTTCGCAAAACCACGATGGCGGTTGCGCTGTTGCAAAACCTCTGTTCAGCGTCGTAAAGAAGAGTGTTGGTTACGGCCTCAGTTTCTGGTTTCAGACTATGGCATAATGAATATACTTTGACCCATATCCCAAACACAGCTGTACATTGAAAAGATATGTTCCTGCAAAGGGAGCTTTAAATATCCCCGTGGTATTATCATACGAATACAACGAATCTTGCATTGTAGTCGTAAATACGAGAGTGTCACCGGTCGCTGGATTTAATGTTGATAGACTCCTAGCCTGAAAAACTACACTTGGCAAAGATATGGATTCTGTAAAAGCAATTAAACAATCTCGTATATTTGATAAAATATGAAAAACCTTTCACAATTCAAACAGTTTCCACTTGTGCAATTCCAATTCATATAATTTACCGTACTAGACATGTCCAGTTTTTGTTTTCATATTTATGTAAACATCATCCACCGTACTTTATAAAGTTTGTCTGATCAGTAAAAAATGTATTTTCATGATAGGCAGTTTTAACGGAAGTATCAATTTAATAGAATAATTTATAAAGAGGGTTCCATTTATATGGTTCAATAAACTTAATCCCACACCACTGTCAGCCCACCAGTGACCTTATCGCAATTAGAAACAGATTCAGTATTAAAAAATATATCACAACTTTCACGGCTTTGAATTGACTTACCTTTTAAATTGTTGACATTTTCAATCTGTTTCTCTATATCCGACCTACTTTGTTCTTTCAGATCACTGAACTGATTAGAAAGACTTATTCTAAAGTCCTGTAAGTCTCTTAGTGTGTCTTTTGTTTGTTTCTGTGTTTCCTCCATCTCTAACTTCAGCTTCTCTGCGAGGATTTCCAATCGTATCATTTTCTCTAATGTTCTTTCCTCATAGTGATACCTAGAACAATGTGGTTCACACTCAACGTTTTCCTTTAGACTCAGCAATACGAGTAATGTTATTTTGTATATTAACATCATCGTATAACTTGTTGATACCATATTCGCATTAAATGTCATTCTGTCATCAATGTTTGCCTAAATGATTGCTAGTACCCTGTTTAAGTGAGTACGGGTGCGCGAGAAATGACTGAAGTTTTATACCTTCATGAATTTTAATGAGATGCGATCTGAAATTCGTAAACCTGCGTGCCTGTCACTGTAATAGGTTTGGATTAACAAAATTATCATATTAACTGATTTCACGTATAGGTTAATTAAACTCACGGTACTGTTTGTGAGGTTACAAGTATTGCAAGAATTTGTGCATTGCTTGCATTTTGTAGTGTTTGAACCTTATTGTTGTTTAAACTCTGGTCGTTACTGTTGCAATGCATTATGTTATGGGCATAAAATTCAAGCATATTATTTTTCTTCCTTATTTAGATAAGGATTGGGCACGTTATTTTGTAGCTGCCTCATGACAGTCAGCAGGTAAACATGTTTTGTCGTATACCTTATTCATTTCACGAGAAAAGGTTAGGGAACGGTTCTTTGTTACTAACATAAATTCGAATTAACCATTTCATAAGGGCATTAACTGTAGCTCACAATTTTGATACATGTTAACTGGATTTGTATTATGGCTACTTCATACATCTATAGTAAAACACTGTGCTGTATTTCTGATCATGTGTACTGCGTATGAGGTCGGAGCTTAACTGTGATAAATCTGTAATAAAACACATGGTATATCCACAATAGAGAACAGTTGCAATAGCACAACAGAAAAAATGTGCCATAATACAAAATAAATTACCATTTACTCGGACAACTACTCATTCGCCTCCTCGAAATAACGTAATTATTCTCGCAAACAGTACTTTATCTATTACATAATGAAGGCGTTATGCAAATGACGTTCGATAGAACATGCTTTTTCCCATGCTATTTCTTCTATTTATTAGTCACATTTGAACCGTGAGGCCAATGAAAACACTTTCAAGGTCTCGATTTCCAATTCGGCGTAATACTCTGAATATCGACATGTTCGGGGCCTTTTGCTAAAATGCATCACGATTATGCATGCTGCTGGCATACGGTACTGTAGAGATGACGTTCAAATACTTTCACAAAGTATTGCAACTTATCATGCACTTGTCGAAGCGGAAGTTTCTTTAAATATGCATGAATTAACAGACTTGATAATTGGCTCCATTCTGTATAGCATTACAGTACATAATCGATTCAATATTTAATGCCGTACTGAAAAAAATATTATTACGCAACATTAAAGCTGGAACTGAATTAATTTAGTATCTTATTAAACTTTAACAACATGAAAAAAATAGGTGTTGCATTTACCTTGTAATTCCTGTACTGAACGCAATAAATATTCGATCTGGCTTTGAATATTTCTTAACAGGTTGATTTATTACAAAGGATATATACACGCTACTTGTATAGTTACATTATATTACAAGACGAGATATTAACGTATCTCCATTTCCATGGCAAAATGTTAGTTCCATGGCAAATGTAAGTTCCATGGCTAAATTATTTCCTTGGGTCTTATTGTTTTTTCTTAGCTCGGGACACGGCTTTTACGTATGTATGTGAAACAGCACCCGCTATATATATACCGCTCTTTTTCTGGTATATTAAAGAGGTTTGATATATTTACTACGTGGGTTTGTATTTACATCGCTTAAACAATAAAGGGTATCGTGACCTTAAGTTTTGGTTGGTTTCGTTGTCTTGCGCAGAATTTATATATCTTATAATCTGAGCGGTCATCAGCACATTAATATGCATGTTGGTATGACATATTCATGCACTTTTAAAGGCTAGACTATGTAATCGTATGTTAACGATCAACATTTCTTTGTACCATTTGGACTAGTGGCCGGTCATGCTTTGTATGTTTAATGCTAAGCGCGCGCTTTTGCCTATTATAGCAGCTACTTCTTGAAGCAGCAACCTCTTCTGTACGTTGCAAGAAAGCATATCAAGCCTTGCACTTGAGCGCCTATGAAACATTACTCAATTATTCAGATTTTGTGAAAACATTAATTAAATAGTGAACACGACCTTCGGCGGAGAAGATACCAAGAGCCAATTTGACTTCTAATTATCATTGTGAATTTATTCGTTTGTAAATATTATGTATGTCATGAATAATCCACAAGGTTGTATATATTTGAGGCAACTGTTTCGAATCAAAATGTATTACACGAATTAAACCGTTAATTGAAGCTGCATTATTTTAGTTACATAGCACGGTAATCTGTGAAGGTTTACAAATACATTGTACATGTACAGATAAAGGGAATATTAAAGAGACAGTCTCTAAAATTGGTGTCTGTCAAACTAAATAACTTCAAAAGCATAAATACTAGAATATTTGCAAGTTAAAGGTATTTCTTCTTTAAAATTTGCATTTTCATATCTATTTACAAGTTCATGAGACTGTTTTGTTCTTATATAATTGTTATAAGACATACAAATGGCAAGACTTTGAATGTGTGTTTTACATTGCAAATGAGGCCTCCTTTCAACTTACATGATTTCACGTGCATGTACTATTCATAATATGTTTATATTGATATGATTGTGATTGCATAATTACTGTTTGAATGATTGTAAGATATAGGGAAAGGGATGGTCCCCGACTCTCGCATATCCGTGTACTGGGAGAATTCATATGGACTGTAAAAAAGAAGAATATTTGCAAGTATTGTTACTTAACTTAAAATTTAAGCTGTAAATACTTTTTAAAATGTCTGATAGTACGGTAAACCATTCAATACTCTTTGTAAAGTTGTTGTGTACAATTAATGGGTGGAAAGCCAGGGGCGTACCTGGACCATGTCGAAGAATACGCCATGGGGGAGGTTGGAGGAGGGGGTGTCCCCCTCCTGCTGGTGGGGGTACGGGGGGCCTCCCCCGGGAAAATTTTGCTTTTAGAGGTGCCTGGAGAGCTAATATTAGTGCTTTTTTTTTGCAAAAAAAAA
>JAUMHA010367203.1:0-13638 GCA_032359765.1 Saxidomus gigantea | reverse complement strand
CTCTCATTGTGCTAGACCATTGTATGAAGTTGTATTGAATTCCAACCAGTAGTTTTCAAGTAATGCTCCGGACAAGGTTAAGTAACAAAGGGCAATTACTCTGTAATTACTCAAGATAGAGTGATGGTTCTTGTACATTGCACTTCCTCTTATTGTGCTAGACCATTGTATGAAGTTGTATTGAACTCCCACCAGTTGTTTTCAAGTTATGCTCTTGACAGGGAAAAGTAACAATGGATAATAACTCTGTCATGTCTGTTATGAGTCAAGATGGAGTTATGGTTCTTGTGCACTGCACTTCCTCTCAATGTGCTTGACCATTGTATGAAGTTGCATTGAATTCCAACTAGTAGTTTTCAAGTTATGCTCCGGACAAGGAAAATGCAAAAGACCACCTGACCGACCGACCAACCACTGGATGACTCCTATATACCCCTCCCCCCCCCCAAACTTCGTTTCGGGGGTATAAAAATAAATGAATAAGATTGTATTATAAAGTTACTTCTAATTTTAATCTGAATTTGAGTTTTCTTTTATCTGTTGTTTTTCTTTTTCCTCTTTCAAAGCATTTTTAACAAATTTCTTGTTTGATACTGACTGGTTGTAGCAGTTGTACAAGTTCTAAAATGTTGTAAAATTTGGCCTCCATCAAGATTTCTTCAGTGGTTGCTGGATTATTTGGTAGTAAGGTTTCTGGCATCTGACAGTCATTTCTCAAAAAATTTAGTATAAACTCAAAATGTTTCCCAGATCTGTCAATGAAGATTGCGTCATTTATTTTTCTTACTGGTGTTTCTGAGGATCCTAATTTAGCAAGCACAGAGTATGGAGATTTTCCTAAAGTGTAGTGGCTTGTATCAAATAACTGTCCGCCTATATTAAGTCTTACGAATGTGTCTTGTGTTTGCTGAATATATACCAGGGTTTCTCTAGTGTGTTCTGTATTAATATTGTCATCATTCAAAACAGGTTCTGGTTCTGAGTGGCTGTGGTCTGACTCATACTCATATTCTAGATCTTCATAGGTTGTTATCTTGAAGTCTTCATTCTGTTCTAGCAGGATGAATTTTCTTTCATGTGATGTTTGACCTTTCTGTTCTATTTCTGAGTCTGTTTCTTCATTTGAAAGTACAGTTAATTTACATTGTTTTACCGTTTCTGTATGGGTTTTGTCTTCAGGGTCATTGTGCTCCTGTCTATCATTTATATTCTCCTTTGATTTCTCTTTATTGTCTTCGTTATTATGGTCTTCATGGTTATAACATTCCGTATTTGCATCTTTCCCATCAAGACATATTTTTTTCATTGTTTCTGGCTCTTTTAAGTACAGCCCAACAACCCTACGAATTGTCCTCGGTTTCACTTCCGTAGTCGACACAGACTTTAACTCTGAAAGAATTTCTTTTGATGTAATGGATGGTGTTAAAGCTTTTGTGTGTTTTATGAAATCAATGTCATATGCAGTTAATTTTCTCGGGCGTCCTGCACCACGACCATTATTAAGGCAGCGGGGAGAACGTCCAAAACAATGTTCCCTCCAAATATTAGATACAGAAGAATGCTTTAGTAAAAAACTTTTAGCGACGGCTACAAAGGCACCACGTTTCACATATGCCGTCTTCACGTTTCCTTCATAGTTATTCAATAAATCCTCTATCACCTTCTTCTTTAAATCCGGAGAGCATTTTTTACCTCGAACATAATCTCTTCCACTTTTACTTCTTTGCATTTTGAATGAATCTACTGCGCAAAGAAGAAGCGTTTTACTTGTATCAGTTTTGTCAGAAATAATTTCATTCACTGAGATATCCACTATCCGACAACTACTTCACTCCATAGGCCAAACACAGAAGTAACTCAATCGTTTCACACGTTTCACTGACAATGTTTTTGACAAATCCTGGTTTAAATGGTCTCTGTTTGTTCTGATTCACGTTGCTTAAAACAGCATCCCTGTACAAATTTGTCGAAGAAGGTGATTTTGTTTACAAATGTATCGATTGCCTCTGTGTGGCTATGGTCACTATGTGCTGACTAAAAAGTTGTTGTCGTCTTTGCGCTTCACATATTCATTATTATTATCACGGACCTATATACACGGTCCGTGTTATTATTATAATTATTTATTATATCAATACATAGATCACAATTAACATTTTCATAAATAAGCACTATAAAGCAGTATTAACAATAAAAATAATGTAAGTATCTAAATGAAAGACTTGAATTCTTAGTTAATAAATAAGGTGTTCAACAAAGCACTCTAAAATAGGCTATATAGCCTACTTGTTTAAAAAAAAGAGTAAAATTAACTAAAAGCTGGCATAATTTCCAGTATTTACTTAAAACAGGAGATGTTTCATTTAATAGTTTACTATGCTTTTAAAATGTAAACTTGAATTATAAAAGAATATTTAAATAAAAAAAATATTGATTTATGGTTGCATGGATATATACGCTCGAAAGATAATTATTTCCAATGGTTCATGATTAATGACATATGATGTAATATATGCTTAAACTGTATATATCAATTCAATAACAATGAAACAATCTAAGATGTCTCAAGAAAACAGAAAATAATAATAATAATAATAATAATAATAATAATAACACGGACCTTATACACATGCTCCATGATAAAAGTAATAATGATAAAACTCGCTTATTAAAAGATACATTTTTGAGACATGTCTATGTGTATAGCTAAACTTATCCTGTCAGAATTTATAAAGAAAATAAAAGCTCTATCAACCCGAAAAGAACGTAGCAACTTCAAAAATCAGTATACTAGTTCAATGCCGAAAAATATTGCCTTTATAAGATATTTGCTTGAATTTCGTAAATTGTCATCCTTTAAAAATAAAGCACCTGGGACAAAACAAAATATGGCAGTTGAAAAAGTGATACATTAACTGCAAACTTTGTAAATACTTAAAAAAAATCCCCTGTTAATCGGCAAAGTGGTATACATATCACTTAGTAGGACACATATAATGAAAAGCAAAAAGAGTGCTGATTTATTTCATTTAGGTATGTAAGATTTAAAGATGAAACCGAGATGTAAACGTACAAACTTCTAAAACTTTCGATGGGCGCCAAGTTACATATACATTTCAAATTTCAGAACTCGTCGAACAAAACTAAATAAGGCTGATAAAAAGGTGATGCATTAACTGCAAACTGGTTCACAATTACGTCACCTTCTCAAACCTTCATCGCCACCATTTTTGTTTTCTTTACGAAGCCAAAAATAATACATACATAACTCATTATTTATCAATACTCGTCGTAAGATATCTTATTCAAACTTCAAAAAATTACTCTAACTTGAACGATTTGCTGTGGCCAACTTGCGAAATAGTTTAATATACCGTTATAAGGAACGATCAATTAAAAGCCTGCTATCCATGTAACCCTAAAGATTTGAAATGATGCACCAAGCCGAAACAGGATAATTGGCGGATAACGTTCGTTACCAGACCCGTTATATTAAGACCAAGGTCGGTTATCTTTGCAATATCTCTTTTGGTTTCCGTAAATTATTTTCCTTGAAAAAATTAGAAAAAAGAAGAAGCAATATTGCCTTAATTTGCAGCGGTATTTGTGTTAAAACTTAATTTGGGTTAAAGTTTTTTTAATATATATATTTTGAAAAGTAAGAAGGTCATGTTTTACAATGAAACCAGTTTATTTATCAGTCGGATGAAAAATGTTGTCTTTGGAACTTTTTATTTTATTTCGGTTTTACATTTCTTGAAAAATTGCGACAAAGTAGCCAAACATACCGTAATTTGCAGAGGTATTTGGACAATGACCAATCGTTTTGTTTTTAATTGTGCTTATTAGGTCCACCAACCTTGTTCGAGGTATAATCGGTACGACCACTCAATTTGGGTTAAGGTATATATGTATATTTATTATCCATCCATGAACTTTGCGGTCTTCTGATTGGTCAACGATCCATAAATATTATATCGATATTTACGGGCAAGCCAGTAATATACACTTGACATATCCCGTAACTGTACCCCATTGCTAAACGTGAGCGTGTTCGCCGCGTACACAACGTAAATGTATAAGTCCGTACTGATTTGTGACGTCATGAAGTGAAATTGAGGTATCATAAGGGGATTTGAAAGTCTGTTAACGTCCAGTCGTTAAATAAATAAAACATAAACGGAATCTTCATTATTTAAGACAGGGAAGGGTAATAAAATTGTAATTTGTTTTTTGACATGATATATTGGGATATATCATTCACCTAACGGCTCGGGTAATATAAGTCTAGGCGAGTAATATATCCCAATATACCACTTCAAAAACCAAATCACATATAATATATATTTGGAAAAGTCAGAAAGTCATCTTTTCAATGATACATATTTAGTTCAGTCGGACAAAAATAAAGCTTTTATAGCATGTTTTTTGATTTCGGGTGTTTTAAGAATATTTTCCGGGTATTCAAATATTTTCAGGTTTTACACTTGTCCCTTCACACACTTGATAGCCATACAAACACTTTATTTTTGTTTTTAATCAAAGAATGTTGTTTAAGTCAATAGCCAACATAGTCTTTTTGTATCAGACAAAAAATTACCCAGAATATATATCAATTTCCCTCAATGAATACCTGTCAATATTTTCCAAATCAGTGTTGCAAGAGATGTCAATATTTCCACTGGCCTTAATTGAGTATGACAGATCATTCCAATAATGAATAGTGCGAGGAAAAAAGGAGTTGATGTGGTATTGTGTCCTGGAGAATGGTATGAAGTAATTGACATTTCTCGTTTGAGTCAGATGGTCATGATCTACTATGACAATCTATGCTATAGAGCATGATAACGGTGATGTTTGTTTACGTCTTAGTTCCAGAGTTGGCCATTGGAGTATTCGGAGCATGGATGTGACCATGTTCTTTTAAGAGTAGTCATGCATATCTTGCAGCTGCTCTTTGCACTCTTTTAATTTCATGATAATGAGTTTTGTCATAGGTGCCATACAGTTCGGCAGTATTCAAGATTGGGCCTACATAAGTTTTATAAGCTGTTTCTTTTATATATTTTTTATACATTGCACATTTCTTTTTATAAAGTTTTGTGTTCACATTGCTTTAGATAATATTGCTTCTACATGCTTTTGAAAGTTAAAGTCAAACCTTATTGCAACTTTTAACTTTTTGTAGTATTCAGTTCAGTATTATGAAGTTTGTTAGGAATTTTCTTTTTAGAGAACCCGATGACTTCGCATTTATCAGCGTTTAATTCCATTGACCAGTCATTTTCCAAGTTTTCTAGATTATGAATAGATATTGCTGGAGTTTATCGCAGTCAGATCGATGAGGTAGTGATAACAAATAGACGGACCTTGCCTTTGGCAGAGTTTGGCAGGGCATTGATCAATGTAACACAAGAACAAACAAGGGGCTAAAACCTTAGTGAATGGAACGGGGTTAAACGTGGGATGCCTCAAGGTAGTGTGTAAAGACTGGTCCTTTTCTTAATTTTCATTAATGACCTACCAGAAATAATGTCCTGAAAAACAAAACTATTTGCAGACGATACAAAAATCTATAGTAATATAGCAGACTGCAATAGTGAAAACATGCTACAAGAAAACATTACAAATGCGTGTGATTGGGCAAAACTGGCCACTAACATTCAACAAAAAAATGTAAACACATGCACATAGGTAAACACACGCAGCCTTATAGCTTTTACATGAAAGATAACACTGACAATATTCATGAAATACAACACGTGTCATCTGAGAAAGATTTAGGCACTACTTTCGACTGTAACATGAAATTCAGTGAACATATTCAATCTAAAATAAAAAAAGCCAACAGAAACCATGGGCTAATTTGTAAAACGTTGACACATATGGATAAAGACATGTTCCTCCAATATAAAAGGCCCTAGTCAGACCCCATCTAGAATACGGCTCTGTAATATGGTCCTCAAAACTAAAAATAAGACATAAAAGCTGTTGAAAATGTACAGCGCAGAGCCACAAGAATAGTGGGTAACCTCAGACACTACTCTTGCATAGATAGGCTAAAAACTCTAGGACTACCTTCCCTTGAGTATCATAGAGACAGACATGGTGCAAGTATACAAATCATTGATAATTTAGATAAAATTGAAAAAAAAAGATATTCAAATTCTCAAACTCCACCTCCTAGAGGTAATTCACAAACATTGTAAAAAATAAAGCAAGGACGAACTTGAATCAAGGTACCTTTAGTCACAGGGTGGTGGATCCCTGGAATAAGCTCCCAGTATGTATAGTTAAAGCACCAACCCTTAATGCCTTTAGGGCAAGACTAAATAAAAACTGCGAGGGGGCAGTGGGGGCGGTACTAACAAGTTTCTGCCAAACTGTTAGACATAAAGATTGCAAATGTTTTTATCTCGGGTTTTAATAAGATTTTAATAAAGTGATGTACAGAAATAAAGTGGTTAATAACAGTTAAACTGTGAACAATATACCAAACTTTAGGGAACAGTAAAAAGTGTATCTGTAAAAATGTGTGCAGTTATCTATGAAAATTTTAAAGATAAAGCAATGCAAAATCGGGAAAGGCCACAGAAACCGCCGGTTAAATGTGCTATAATTAGCACTTGGCAGTGGCTAGAGCTACGGTAGAAGTATGGCAGAAGACTTCTCCAATCAAAAAAGATATGTTTTACAGCCAAAGAAGACTGAAGCTCTAAAAGTATAACCTAGCAAGCCAAAGATGAATGATGGTCCCACTGTCAACTTTAATATATACGGTAATCCAATTTCAAACGTCGAGGTTAGCACCCATCTTGGTTTAAAAAGATGTACTACTCTTCGGACGACAGCTGAATACAATGTCGACCATAACATACAGAAGGCACGACGCACAGCCTACAGCCTTATGTCAGCAGGTCTACACGGTAATAGAATTACGAGTTGGATCATTGAAGTACAGCAATTAATGTGGAGGTACGATCTAGGAAACTCCGATGAATTACTTAACAAGCCAATGAACAGAGATAAATGGAAACAGCTTGTTAACAGAACAGTAAATAAATATTGGCAGGACGAAATTCTGGAGCAAGCTAAGTTGTCTAGCACATTGAAATACTTGAACTGTAGTGAAATCAAGCACAGCAAAGCTCACCCACTGTTACAAATACCACCTTCTTCCGTCTATGACGCAAACAGATTTTTGGTTAAATTGAAATTCATGTGTGGAGTATATATTCTTCAATCGCATAGAGCGGCATTTAATCAGAATAAAGTTGATGATACATGCAAATTATGCAATAATGCATTAGAGACCTTGGAACACTTAATCCTGAACTGTTGCATGTATTCTGTCGGTCACTCGTGACCCTATCATCAGTGATGTTAAAGTTGAACTTCTGAAACTGGATTCCGTGACTGGGAAGTTATTAGCGATGCGGAAAAGGCCAAGATCGTTATAGACTGTACACATATTTGTAATGAGTTTAAAGGCACAAAGTGGGATGTGAAACAAATTCAAGACTTGGAGTTTCAGTGCAGACGTTTATTATTTAATCTGCATAATGTAAGATACAGGCATCTTAAAACATTTAATAATAAAAATCTGAAATTATGAGAAAGCACAAAATGCATCATCCGGGCACAGTATCTGAAAGTCAGTGTTTTCAGTGAGTTCACAAACAGACACGATAACTATTTTGTAAAAAGTACACTTCGTTATAAACTATAACACAGTTGGTGAAGGAATTTATTCAGTGTATCTATATCTGACGTGGAAACATTCACGGCTCGTCTATAAAGGCGGTGAAGACGAGGAGAAACAGAAACAGGTACCGTATAGGCCTAGAACTATATGAACTATTTATTTTTGTTGACCCGAGTCTAAGTTGTCAAAGATCTATTGTGTATTGGGTTTCACAGCTGTATTTTGATCTGAAGCCATGTTGGAAGGATGATAATAAGTATTGAGAGTCCAAATGGTTCATGGTGACAGAATCTAAGATACCAAAATGTGTTCCATAAGTTAAGATGCAAAACAAGTGTGAAATATCGGTATTTGTATTACCCTAAGGACTAGATGGGATTTTTCTAAGAGGTTCGTTAGACATAACCAAAGGCCAACAACTCCTATTATACAGATATGTTGAGGCTGAATTTTAAGCCGATATCCTGGTCAAGAGCAATCTGCAGCATTCGGAAATCTACTAAAAATGTTTCAAAAACACTTTCAACGGTTTGTGTTGCATTAAATTATAGTATTACCGTTGCAGCTGCAATTTACAGTGGAATTACAAATTGTAATAGTAGTCGGATACGTATCGTTAGAGCTGTCAAAACTTCTACCTGTATCATTTGTGACTAACGATTTTATTTCCTTTACCCTCGTTTGGTTATGGAGAAATGCTGCATTACTTTATTAATGGTCTTTGCTTAAATATAAGTATCTTAGCCCAAGTGACAAGCAAATTGGGATAAGTTTAAGCCTAATTCACTCGGCTTTGTTACAACAACTCAAGTACCAGACATTCAAGACTGGTAGGCTGAAGCTTACTCTGTAGGGTAATCATACCTATAATTGTGTCAGATCTGACACGGGTACAATGAATACCGGAATCAACTATAATTAAAAAAATATTATTTTCTAAAACTTTGCATATGAGACAAATACCATAAAATCTATCATATTTACATTTATTAAATATAATTAAGTATATACAACACATGTATTAAGTAGATTCCGGTGATCGAAAACCGATTTTGGTAGATTCCGGTAAAAAAATCGATTCTGGTATTCATTGTAACCCGTTCTGACATACTCACAGGTATTTAATAAGTTACATTTGTAAATCTTTTCAATTTCATTTGCCACATTTTGACCCGTGAAAATTTTGAAATACCCATTTTTGACCTACTGTATTTGACCCGCAATAAAAATGACCAACAATTCATATTTGACTTTTAGGAATTTTCAGTCATGCGTCAATTTCTTATGTGTCAATCAACGTTTAAAATAAATTTAGACTTGCATATGAGTCAACGGTAAAGATCGAGTTTTCACCTTTTACCGAATCAAGAAATGAATGCAACCTAATAATCTGATTGGTTAACTGTTCAGTATGACGTCACAGTGAAGCCGAGAATAAAACTCAAAGTTATTTTAGAATGGAAAAGTTTTGATTTGAACAAGATAAATTGATGTAATTTACCTGTAATATGGGTCAGAAATACACATTACTGAAACTAAACTTATTTTGATATTTTGGTATTATAAAGATATTTGCAATTTGGTGGGCTGAATTTATTACTCAATATCTTTGACTATATGTCCAACATTTGTGTGCTTTATTGTCAGTCTATTTTGGCTGATATTGGTATATGTACCTGTAATTTGGTAATTTGTTTGAAAAGTTTGCTTTTCTTCTAATGTAAAATAAGAATTCAAGACTTCAAATAAGTAAAATCACGTCTTAATATTCAGCTAATACATTTTGTATGATACTTTTTCATACCCTGAAAGTAATATTATACATGTAGGTAAACTGATCAAAATTGTTTGGTCAGTGACTGTATATCAGGAACATTCTTGATTTACTTTACATTATTATCATTGTACATATATATTGTATATATAATTTTTTTATTTAGGTTAACTCGCTTCAGTGTACTGACAAGTTTGAACAGCTATTTCACTTGCTTGTACCATCAAGTAGCAGTTCACTGACATGTCGGAAATATTATTCCACAGAAAAACAGTAAGTTGCTTGATGTATTTATTTATTATTTTATGATCTTTGCTGTCTGTCCTAGCCAGGAACATCGGGGAGTGCTACAACACTTTCAGAATTTTAATCAAACCCCTGGGTCTTAATGAAGCTGTGTTGGATGGGACAGGTTGAGCCACTACACAATATAAACAATACTGCCTAAAAAAGAGGACACTTCAGCATATGACACTCAAAGTTAGTATGCAGATGGGTCATGACTAGTAGAACAGTCTGTGTCCCCTACCTATACTGAGATCAGTAGGTCAAAGGGAAGTGAAGTCTGTCCTAGCCATTAACTCCTACAAAGTACACTGTTTGCACCAGGAACTTTGCCAAAATATTGCTAGGACCTCCAGGCAGTGCACAAAAGTTTTAAGAATTTCATCTGAGCCCTGGGTTTTAAGCTTTGTGGGTTGGGCTTGGTCATGTCCATTTCTACAAAATGTAGGACACTTGAGCATATGACACTTAAACTTGCTATATGCAGGTTGGTTATGACTGGTAGAGTACCCCTTACTATATTGAGGTCAGTAGGTCTAAGTCACCATGACCTTGAGAAGTAAACTTATTCCCTTGTCCAAAGTTGGTATGAAACAGGGATATGAGGCGGTGTGCCATTGTCGAAGTTTAGTTTATTTTGTTATCATTTTCTTTCCCTTAG
Source organism: Saxidomus gigantea (assembly GCA_032359765.1). Lineage (NCBI taxonomy): Eukaryota > Metazoa > Mollusca > Bivalvia > Venerida > Veneridae > Saxidomus > Saxidomus gigantea. The sequence continues at coordinate 3,213 of JAUMHA010367203.1, read as the reverse complement.
CAATTGTTTCAGAGCTCATAGGTATAGTAGTTGCTGCATGCATTACATCTGAAGTGCTCATAGCCTTGTGATTAAAGTTGACTTTAATACATTCATGCCCAATAATTTAATACAATCATCTTAATTTTGGAATCCATTTACGAAAGGACAACAAATAATGTGTAGGCTAAAATAAAAAAGACTATGAATGTTTCAAGTGTTTTCTATGACAGTCAAACTTGGCCATCAAGTAGTCTGAAGGTGAGATACGTATTGTACTAGGATTGGTGAATGTCTGTTGTTCGTCCTTCCATAATTTGTATCAAGCAATTAAAATCGCTTCTGAAACCACTGGTCAATTTCAACAGAACTTCACAGGAATGAACCTGGCATATATAGCTCTACCAAAGTTGTTCAAAGAATTTAATTCCATGCAGAACTCTGGTTGCTATGGCAACAAATAGGAAAAACTTAAAAAATATTCTGCAAAACTGCAAAGCCCAGAGCTCAGATATTTGATGTGTAATATTGTCTATAAGACCTCTACCAAATTTGTGACCTCTACCAAATTTGTTCAAATCCAGCCCCTGAGGTCAAAATTGATACACCATGATTGTACAATGACTATACAATGTAGACTTCTATAAAGGAAAAAGTAAGTCTTCTCCAAAACAACAAGGCCCAGAGCTGGCATTGTCTAGTGGACAATATATGAGGGACACACTGTGATCACAATAGCTCACCATGAGCATGTTTGATTCCCTTAGCAACCACTGACTGCCACCTGCAGCTGGTGACTTTTAGTGATCAGTTCCTTCTGTAGCAACCTGTCATTTTTCATAGCAACCAGTAACTTCCTTAGCAACTATTCCCTTAACTGGCTTTAGCAACAACTGACTTCCTCAGGTAAGTGATGAACAATAAAGGGCCAGTAAGGTTAAGGTTTAAGCCAGCGTCATGTATGAAAATGGCCCAGACCCAAACTTCACCAGTACTTCAGTCTTCTTATATTTCCAGGTTAAGTGAAGCAGACTATGAAGCATTGGCAGACGAAACTCTAGACTCATTAACTGAAATGTTTGAGGATTTACCAGAAAAGTTTGAGTTAGATCCAGAGTATGATGTTTTGTTAAATGTAAGCCCAATATGTTTTTAGTCAGTCCTATACATGTATTAATCAGAGAACAGATGGATAAAAAAATGACCACTTAAAACATGTGGCTGTTTAACATAGTCTTGACTAGGGGACTGGCAGCTGAAGACAAATGGGTCCGAGGTGATCAGTAACACTTCAAAAAGAGACAGGGGTCAATAAGTTTAGGTTTGAATGCTTGAGAATCATGAAGTAACCTTTAGTCCGCCTCTATGGTCGAGTGGTTATAGTTGCTGACTTGAAATCACTGTAACCTCTCATAGATTAAGGGTCATGGGTTCTAGCCCAGCTACTGACCATGTCTCTTTATGTGAGAAAGTTTGTAGTTTCTTATGGAGGATAGGAGTCTTAGTACTGGTTCTTCCTAAGAAGGATTGTTAGGTAAACTGTCCGCCTTTTAAAATGACCAAAATATGGTAGGAACAGGGGTTAAATTCAATAAGGAAAGAGAATAACCTTTTTAAAAAAATTGAAAATTTTGCATTTAGAAAGGTGATGATCGAAGTAACTTAAATTTTAAAATACAAAGTCATGTTTCTGTAAATAGCATAAATATTTTGAAAAGCTTCTATACCTTTCAATGTGTTATGCAGCAAAATGGCAGCATAGGGGGGAACAGAAGACAGAAGGAGAAATAGGGGGAAGGAAAAAAAAGGCAGAATGCATTTAATACCATGCTAAAACACCCTAGAAAAATCAGTAAAAAAATTACTGAATGGACACAGATTGTACAAATATTTTTTACATTGTTTCAGTCTCCAATATATAAAATTAATGTACTTTTCATGAAGGCTGCTAAATTGTTAGCTCACCTTGCACTTTGTTTTAGATCCATGATAGTCTGTCGTCCATCAGTCAACATCTTGCCAGGAAAAATATCTCCTCTGAAAACACTGGGCCAAAGTTGATGAAACTTGGAAGGGATATTCATTGCATGAAGGTCTTCCAAAATTGTTCAAAGAATTTATAGTTTCTATGGCAACATTAATAGGAAAACTTTAAAAATCTTGTTCTCTGAAACCACAAGGCCGAGAGCTTAGATATTGCCTTGTGGACCTCTATCAAGATTGTTCAAATACTAAATATATGACATCCGGTTCAAAATTGACCACACCCGGGTGTCACTTGATTTTACAAAGCTGCTTCACAATGCAGGAAAAAAAATCTCCTCTGGAACTGCATCGTCTAAAGCATAGATATTTGGCCTGTAGCCTTGGCTTATTAAAGTTGACCTCTATACTAAGACCGTTCAAATCATGACTCCAGAGTCAAAATAGGTTTCTCTAGGAAAATCTTTTATCATCTCCAAAACCACAAGGCATAGAGCTTAGAAATTTAGTATACAGCATGTCAAGTTGACCAGTCTACCAAGTTTGTTGAAATCTTGCGTCTGAGGATAATATTGGCCTCGTTCTTATAAATGTTTCTTGAGCATTATCTCATGCTCAGCACAAAATCATGCTCAAGTAATATAAAGTAAAGTCGAGTTATATTTATTTGCAAAAGTCAGGTTTAATATAAGATATATAAGAGACCTTCTGATTATTGTTATGGAAACCAACTTTATAAAAAGATATAACTTTACTTTCGTGCATAGACATATGAAGGAAAATCTTTTAACATTTCTTCTTCCAAAAAGCTTGTAGCGTATCGAGTCATCTGATTTTTAAACATATTAAAGTTTATATCTTTCATCTCAAAACACCTACCCTCACTGCTTAGCACATTTTGAAACAAACAATGGTTAATGTCTTGTATTGAAAATCACCTACCCTCACTTCTTATCTAATATTTAAAAATATTAAAGTTTATATCGTTCATCCCAAAACACCTACCCTCACTCCTTAGCAGATCTTAAAACGATCAAATTTTCAGTGCCAGGTGTCATTAATTACAATTAACAACTTAAATAAACTAACGTTCAAAATTGCAAACAAAATGGCATAAGCAAACATTTAAAATGTATTTACTATGTATTCCATCTTTCCACTTGTGCCATTTTACAAAAAACTAGAGCTATCACTAAATGTGATTAATACCCCCAAAAGACTGCTTTATAAACTGAGGAAGTTCGTAGTAAC
>JAUMHA010367192.1:3611-13638 GCA_032359765.1 Saxidomus gigantea | reverse complement strand
TAAATCAATTATCTGTACAAAAAATCAATAAAGTTTATGGTCCTACTATTGTACTACATGTCAAGTCTACAGACACATTGCTGGATCTAATCGGAAATGATTATAACTGATAAGGGGCAATACAACGATTAAGAGATTAGATCACCTGTGGTTTTTTGGGGGGTTGGGGTCACTTTATGAAGTAGATTTTAATTGTCTTTAAATGCAAATTTGAAGGAATGTGGGGTGCTTTTTATCAGACTATAAAATCAAGTACAATATTTCAAACTTTAAATCTGTTGTTGATACTTGAAACAATGAGAAGGTATAAATATTTTGGTGTCTGTATTACTTCGGTTTGCTTGATAAGGTAAATACTGATATTTTTAGCTACTTTATTCATTTGTATATCCCAATAAATTTATGTCTCTGTAATCATACAAAATTATATACTTCCTCCATATGTATACAAAACATGTATGTCTATGAACTACTAATACACTGGTTTGGCTAAAGGAATTCAAAACACTAAATATATGTGAATGGGAGAGGTGTCAAAGAATAATATGTTTTATGAGCAACAAAACAGTTCAATTGATATAGACTAAGTGCTTTAATTGCAAACAGGAGCAGTGTGTGCCCTGAAGGAAAGGCGTAATAATGTTTAGGCTGCAAAGTAACAAAAGTCGAACAGACCGATGTGAAAAGCAAACTGATACGAAAACAAAAACAACTGAAAGTGAAGATAATGAAAATACAAGAAAATTGACTGCACCCGAAGGGCAAACAAAAGGACAGTCAAGCGATTGCATTATCTACGAGCCAGTCCGAAAGATTAATATTTATGCAAAGAATCACAAAAAAATAGCTACGCTAGCGCACACGTTAAAACGATTATCCCATGAAGGCAGAATGGACAAATTTAACGCAATTGTAGGCGCTATTAATGACAAATACGTCATAAAGAAACTTCAAGCAGGAAAATATGTTAGAAGTTCCATGGGGATAGCAGATATAAAATTTACAGCGTTAGATGCCCAGATAGAAGCTAGGAGACTTAAATATGATACAAGTCTCACCGACAGTGAAGTGTTTGCCAAGATGGAGTATATTATAAAGTTTACTTCCGATCCAACTGTCAGCAGTATGACATACCTGGCAAGGTTTGTAAAACAAAAATATGGTCTTCTTATATAAATCAAATTTGAGATGTCCATTTCGCATTTCTATCACCAATGAAGACAGTGCTCAGTGACATTTGAGATGTCCATGTCGCATTTCTATCACCAATGAAGACAGTGCTCAGTGACATTTGAGATGTCCATGTCGCATTTCTATCACCAATAAAGACAGTGCTAAGTGACATGTCAGTGTTCTAAAAGTGACATGCAGTTATATGAATACCTTAATCTTTGATACACACTTAATATTTTATCAATGGCTGTGTATACTTCATTAAAACTTTATTTTGCGAAACAGGACGGGGAGTAAATGTCACTTATTGTCGTGCATATTTCTAGATATACAGTAATCATAAATAATAAATACACGTTTACAATATTCGGAAAAAAACCCCCATAGACGCGTACAGTCATCCAGTGCATGTCGTAGCCATGCATTATTTGTTGTTAAACAATTATAATACATTCTCGGTTAGCAACGTTGTTAACAAGATGTTATTTCTGATCGAATGACATAATATGTGCTATTTTAAAATACAGGTAAGCCTAACGTAATGCCTTTATATACTTCCAGGTTTGGATCAGCTCTTTCCATGAAAAATACCATTGACAACGGATTGGTTTACCTGCAGTATGCCAGAGAGCACAGTGAACATGTCTTGCCGTGTAAAGATACTGGAATGGTGTATTATATTGAAATCAATCTTCTTTCTCAGAAATATGAACATACTCCTTCTAAAGATTTGAAACAGGAAGTCTTAAAAACCATTGAACGCGCTATAGCCCAATTTTGCAATGAACCTGATGACATTAGAAAAGATTATGAAAGAATGCTTATGTTAAAAATGGCATTCTGTCATCTTGGTCTAAGTCTTTTTGGAAAAAGAATGAAAGACGTTATTGTGACTGATGAAGACAGAAAATCAGCAAAGAAATGTATTGATTTCATTGAAAAGCCCGGTATATGGGAAAGAATGGAAAGAAGGAGAAAAATGTTGTATCATATAGCGAAAGCCGAGTATTATAGACAGGAAAGCGTGTCTGATCTGTCTTTACTAAATGCAAAAGAAGCAGAACGATTTGCGAAAGAAAACAAATGGACAGCTGAATTACCAAATATACTTTCTCTTATTGACGATATAGATACAAGTTTGTCATCAGCTGTTAAAGACGAAGACACTGCAAATGATGTTTTACACGCTTTGCTTGAAGACACCGACGACGACGTCGAGCAGGAGTAAATCATCTGAACACCTTAGGTGCTGCAGGAAATTAAAATTGAAACTGTTTGATTTGCATGTTGTGAGTTCATGTTGTCGTAATGCAATATTTGAATTGTGTGTTTTTCATATATTATTATATTTTTAAACTAAATGTCAGAGATCGGGTATTACCCTTTATATGATTGTGTAAGATATAACTCCATTTAATTGGCTCTTAGTTGTTATGTTGCTGCTTTGTATGAATCAAATAGCAATAAGCTTTAACTCCAAAAGTCAAATTAATCACTTATTACATGATTGATAAGCACAAATACATAAAGAAAACATCCAATTGTAAGGAAAACAGCAAACCAGTAAAAATAATATATGTAAGTGATATGCATTACTTGGTTCCTGCTGTGAAAGGACACCTGCTCTTAGCAAATAAATGAATTTGAGAAGTCTCTGACTATCGATTATTTAATAATAATTATTAAAATAATTAGTTACTTATTTAAATTGATATTTCCAAATGATATACTTTTTACGCTTCTTGTCATCGATGAGAAAGATGGTTGCGATTGCTAGATTTACACGAACTCATAGATATATATATATATAGACAACGGCACGCACCTCCTCCGATGTCTCAGTTAAATCTTACGTGTCCCATATGTATAATGTAGGTGAGGTGGGGTACGTTTTATTTTTTGCAATTTCAAGTCACCCTAATTATTTGCACGGTAAATGTCAATGAGTAGCGATGAAGGGCATCTCAACGTTCACAGACACTAGGTGCCCTACTCACGGTTAATTTTCACTGCAACCTGCCACTGGTTGATGGCCATGCCATGCATTCGAGCCGTCATTATATCAGACATTTGGCAGTTTCTTACGGCGGATCGGGTTCTAGTACTGTTCCCAGAAACGTTGGTAATATAAATTGTATACATGTAAAAATAACTGAAATACAGTTTAAACTGGTGTTTAATCCCGAGAAACCGAAACTGAGGCTAATATGTAGTCACATAAAATATTGTTACGTTCCTTCGGTGCTATAATTGTTTCATTGGAGACGAGAAATACAGTCTCTTGTTTACATTTTTACATTGAACATGCATTGATATATATAATGACCCTAAATAGGACAAACAACACAAAATCGCAACTAATAATAAATAACATTTCGGGTCCAATAGAACTTTCGCTAAATGGAAAGGAACTTTGAACAGCAATTGCAGCAAATGAATATTGTTTATAATAAGATAAGCAATGTTTTTTAATTTAATTTACATTATTTAGCATAAAACAGTGATAAAACATTTACTGTTACTATTACTTTAAACATAAAATTCGACAAAATGTATTTATAAGATAAAATTCCCCCTGAAATTTAGATGTATGATATTCCGAAAGAAATCAAACTCGATTAAGTTTACGCAACCCCATCTCAGCATCAATTTATACAGCGCAGTTCTTGCGCAAAAACTGTACTTTAAAATAGGCAAGACTCGAAAATAAGTCGCAAAAGGTATTGATACATGTTGGAGAAATGAATGTATTAAGGAACCAAAACACTACAATATACTATTTTGAAGTGTTTGTACCTTAGCTGGATGATATTCGTCCAATCTCCACCAATACTGCTGCACACACACACCCTAGTGATGAGGACATAAAATGTGATAAAAACTTTCACACAAAGCTCACTTTTACCGGTCCTATGATCAGTTACGTGTTTTGGACGGCATTGTTTAAAAAAAGGGGACATTTTGTGTATACAGTTGTAATGACCTCACGAAAAGGGCGTTGCACAAAACAATAAAAGTTTGGCCAGTTTAAATACATGAATGTAAAATATGATCCAGACCATGAACAGTACAGCCAATAGGACTTATTGTGTTTTAAAGAAAAGTAACCCTTTACGTCTGCCTGTTCGCACCTTATGCCAGTATTTATTTTTCGAGACAACGGCTGCGTCTGAATCTGTAAATACAATGCGTATGTAAAGCTATTTGTTCCAACACATTTTTTAGTTTGAGTCCATCTTCAGAAACGTGACCGTTAAATTGCAAAAGGATATATATCATGATTACATAATTTAATTATAAAACAAGAATACACTATAACACTATTTAGGTTTATTTTAAAAGTATGACGTAAACATAGACGCGTACAAATCTTCAAGTGCAAATAAACGTGCATTATCTGCAGGCCAACATTATTTATGTATCAATCTCGGGTATCAACGAACTAACAAGGAACAAGGTAGCGCCTGTTTTTTATTAATTGAATACGGCATTGTAGTTTGTATTTTAAGATACAGGTAAGCCTTACGTAATGCCTTTCCTTTTGATCAGCTCTTTCCACGAAAACTAAGTTGACAACGGATTGGTTTACCTGCAGTATGCACGAGAGCATAACGAATATGTGATACGGTGTAAATATACGGTACATTTGTAATAGTATAGTTTACTGAATTTGTTTTTTGGTATAAACTTTAAAAACATTTTGTAATATGAACTTTTAAATACGAATCCGTCCAAAGAGTTTAAGCACAAAGTCTGGAAAACGATTGAACGCACTTTAGCCTAATACTGCAACGATTCAGTTGACATAAGGAATTATTACTGTTAAATATGCTGTTTTGTCGTCTAGACCTAAATCTTTTAGGAAAAAGAAAAAAAGTCGTGATTGTGACAGACGAAGACAGAAAATCAGCGAAGAAAACAATGTGCCCTCCCGACACTTTTTAGCAGACAAGAACTCTTCATATGTAGTACCAACGACCTAACGTAATAACGTCCTAGCTCGTTTGGAAGAATTCGACAAGCTAACAGACAGAAGGTCATGGGCACGTCAATATACTAATTTAGTCTTCTATTCACATTGATGAATGTTTCTTGCGCGCGATAAGTGTTTCATCAGACAACAGAAAGACAAGAAATGTTTTCTCGAAAACGAAATGATCAGGTGACCCAAGAAAGGCAAACAAAACTAATTCATAAAACGAATAAATGGAAGTTTAGGCTTAAATAGAACTAAAGCCAAACGAAAATGGACCTTTGCCAAGCAGTATTGCATATTTGCAGTACAGCAAATATTGAAATTGATCAAAAAGTGCTGAAATGAAAAGATGCACTTGAAGATATAGAGAACATTACATATACAAATATTTCTTTTTTTTACAGAATAGACGTTAATAGACGTTCAACCTGTTAACACCTATGATTTGAACACAATGATCAGCAATGTTACTATACATAAGCTATTGATAAACGGCCAAATTGTTGATACAAAACTAAAGTTAAACTGGTGTGAAGCGATCTGAAGCAGACAGAACATAATTCCACCTGACGTTTGATAAACTGTATACAATTTATAGCCATATTTCTGCAGTTGCTTTAAATCGAATATATCGGATATAGTGCCATATAATGTCGTCTTGCAGATTGCGATCCATGTGTCATAACACCTGTGGTACTACTATTAATCCTTATTCTTCTTTAAGTCAATATTTCGGTTAGGTCATTTTAAGAGACAAACTAATAAGAGAAGGATGAATTTCATGCAAGAACTTTTAAAATATTCAAACACTTATTTTGTCTTTTCGTACAATTTGTACGATTTGGTGCAGTTTTACTGGACATATTGTTATATGCATTCAGCTTTAACCAGGCAGCGACCATTTTGTCGCTGTCGTAATGAAAAGGTGCATTGATCATATAAAAAACCATGAAATATATTTAAAAAGACAAACGACGTTGATTCGAGTTACCACCAAAACAGTTAGAGGCGCACCAACACTCAGCGATAGATTCCTTTCATTGCATTCTAAAAATAGTATATAGATCCACTATCGTATGAATTTGTGCATTCATTTATAAAAGTGGTTTGTTCTGGCGTCACTTACGGGATGCCAACTGAAGATATCTTGCTCATTAGACAAAATCTTTCTGACCCTGTCACTAATAGCATTCTTTGTCTTGTCAACCGTATTTCAGGAATATTTACAGGCGGTCATTTTAAGTACATTGTATATACATAAACATCGTTCGTGGGCAAGGGTTGAATATGAAATTCTTCTTTAGATAGGCAGTTGCATTATTTATCAATGAAGCGATTACGTGAACAAGACGGTTGTAATCGGACGAACAAGAACGAATATGTTGTGGAACTGACAATTTTTGAAGTAATTCGCATAATGACGTTACATATCTACTGACAAATAACAATATATTTGAAGAAATGTGTCCGGATTCTAATTATACGATGCGAGTAGGGGTATGTATTAATATATGAAATATTTCATATAAGGACAGTATAACTAAACAGTTTTGCCATTTGGCGCGATGATAACACAATCATTTCAGTGTATAATGAAGGAAAATCGACCGATAAAAACATTCCCACCATGTGTGATTTGAAATGCTAGATGTATGGATAGCAGAATACTTTTAACAGATCATATTCACTCTCTAATCCTGCATTGACTATACTTCTGTCCACTCTTCCAAATCTCAAGTAGAAATAATAATTGCTCTTTCTAAATCAGAGGTCCTATGAAACAGTTTTGGAATAAAATCTTCAGCTGTGTCTGTATATCTTCAGAAGACGAGATAACTTCAAAATAACAAATCGAATATCACCCGAGTAGAAAACCACCAATCCAACTAATTCATTCGTTCACCGCTTCCATTCGTAACATTTGATTGGTGCAAAGAGTATGCCAACCTCATCTTATACAGCTTACGCCGAATAAGATTATGTGAGACCCACTTCTTCTAATGTTACGAGATATACGACACTTTTGTTTTACCGGTAGTCGCCAAATAGCGTTTATATATCGATTAAACATTAGCCAAATAATTCCCGTTGCACTCTTAGGCAACTTCCATTGAAGAAAAGTTTAACTAAATGCTACTGCTAAGCCCGGTAGTAGTTGTCGGATTCTTTTTCTGCTGCGGATTATTTTTGTTAGAAAATTCAGAAGGCAGGGATAATATTATGCAAATTATATTACAAGGTCAAGCATATAAATAGATAACAACAAGGAAGTTATTTATAAGTTTCGAGTTTTTGTTCTATTCTCTGAAAGTAGCATATTACAGGAAACTATATAATCTTGAAAATAATGGATTGTAATATCTTATTTAACTTATAGGATTTTGAACGTACACACAAGTAATGTATACTTATTTGTTTATATTTTGAAAACTTATACTTTCGTTTTACAAAAGAATTTCCAGGTCATTTGTAGTTCAATAATTTTATCAAGAAGGAAGTTTAAATTGATATGGATCATTCAGACCTTTAAGCAGTCGTATTTGTGAATTTTTATTTGTTGATTGAATTATTAAAACCTTAATGTCTTGCATCTGCAAAAGTATAAATAGGTGTCTGGTTTTTAAGGAAAATGTTAATTTAACAGCGTGTAAAATAATCTTACAAACACTGTGTAAGACAGTAAAGATTTGAACAGTGTTTTAAAGAATTAAGGTCCTTACAATTGTTGCTAATACACACTAGCAAATATACATTCAAACAACAAACCAGATCCTTGTGAAACACGCTATGGACAACCTGGAAACTGTATATTTATTTGCACTTTTTTCAACCCCTCTCCCTCTCTCTCACTACATTGTATCTCTCTCGTTGAATACGCTAGTCCTGTCAACATCGCACAAATCCTACACTATTTGAAAGTCGATTTGAAAGTTATTTTGAATGTATAAAAAAACTATCTGTTTTTTTTTGTAGGTACTGATTTAAAGATAAAGAAAAACACATTGTAATGGGAGGTAAACAGACCAAACTTGAGAAAAACAAAACAAGAACTGCAATAAAGGATATTCTAACGTTTCTTCAGGCTGAAGTTGAGAAATGGGACAAAACTGTAAAAAATCTGCGAGAAGGTTTGGAAAAAGGGGATGATGATTGGATACCTGGATATCTCTCAAATCAGATTGATGAAACAGAATTAAGATGGGAAAACGTTAAAGCTCCCTATATACAGGTATGAAATAACATATACATCAACAACGCAAAAGGAAATGTCTAAAACCTTAAAACGGAAAGAAAAGAAAAACACTTCTCTATATGTGTATTAAAAAAAGTTTAGTGTAACCATTTCTACCATGTCTTTAATCATTATCTTTTCTAAGCTTGTACAATCAGGGTGGATGATAAGAATCAGTACTATATTACAACTGGAACCATAAATTATATTTGTACATCTATCCATGTATTGTGTATAAAATGTTGATTTACTGTTTTATTGATTTTGAATGGAAACAAAATATTTTTAAAGCTGACTGAAATATTTTTATTCTTAAGACATAACTTGGTATCAAGAGGTTGTGGCTCTTTTCTATTTCAGCTGTATACACATAAACGCTTTGTAGTCGCTCACACTCATAAATATATGAACATTTTGAAAAAAATAATTTACCGCAGTTTTCAGCGGAGCAACGTAAAGCGAAGGACAGCTGCCAAGCTACAGGAAAGTCTGCAGATAGACGTAGGGAAACACAAAAAACAGACGATGAAATTAGACAGCTTGAGAAAAATAATGCAACTTTACTGGAAAAGAAAGAAGCAGTCGAAGCAGAAAATTTCGACTTAAAACAAAAACTTAAAAGCTATGAACAATCATCGCAGAAAAATGGGTGAGATTATGCTTTATTTTGGAATGATAACACAAGTAGTAAGTTGGATTTTGGTTTTGAATAAATTCTTTACTCTGATAACACTTACAAACAAATGACATATTATAGGAACTTTAGCTAATCTTACTGAAGGCTCTGGATGAATTATTAGTACGGGAAGGTTCTCCGGTGTCTGCTTCTAGTCCATTGCACACAAAGACCATTGTTGCTAAAGACAATTCTTTAAATGACTATTTCTTATAAACCAATGGTAGGTAAAACTCCAAGCATGCTTTGTAGCATACTTACATTTGTTCTGTTGAAAATGTAAATGGTCTCAGACCACTGTGCACAGCGGAAAATGTTAGTGAAAATAAATAATACTTAAAGCGACTTCTTCTCATAAACCAATGTAATGTAAGTCGCCGAACTTCCTTTTTAGCATTCTTACATTGACCTCTTAATATAGTGTGTAATGGTTCTTATTTAATGCAAACATAGGCCACTGCTACTAAAAGAACCTACTGCTTTAAAGGGTTGCCTCCCACGAACAATTGTTGGAAAGTCACAAAGCTCGCTCTATATTATTAAGATCTTTGCATTGATTTCTTTCAAAAGAATTGAAATGATTCCGGCCAATTACTACACACCAGGACCATTGTTTAAAAATTAGTGTTGTCTAAATGTCGAAAATGATTATTGTACTTAAAGAAACAAAGAAGCTGACAAAAAATCCAAACAATCCGACGAAGAGAAAAACAACTACCCTAGAACGCCAGATACAGTGACTGCGAATTCTACGGTAAATACATATGCTACTATTTTGTAACTGTATTGTCTATATCGAAAATATTCTCAGTTTCTTTAAGACACATATTCTTTCATAGCTTGCCCAAAGAATACACACGACATGCCTGATTCTTAAAAAACGGCACATTAAATTTCATAAACTGTAATGATAACTTTCTGAGTGTTCTAAAAAAGTTGTTCCCTTGCTTTAACAAAACTATTTTATTAA
>JAUMHA010367181.1:0-13639 GCA_032359765.1 Saxidomus gigantea | reverse complement strand
CGTTGACGTCGCGTGTCCCTTTTCTGAGGGCCGATTATCGCATAATCGGCCCTCACGCGCGGGCCAATTATTTTATAGTGCCCTGACTGTGAAGATAATCATCGTAATACTGTACAAATATGTTACTATATATAGTAACATATGTATTATTACAATATATGATACAGGTGAGCAATTAAAGAAATTACAAAAACCGAATATTCTCTAGTGAATCCATTCATCGTATAGGGCTACCTTAAGAGAGCTATTGTTCACAGCACCCCTTCAACCGGAGGTGGGTACAAAGTACGATATTGCTGTCAGCCTAGTCACGTAGGATACATGTCCTAAATGGTTATGGGTTTGCTGCGAAAGATTGACCTCTCAAATTATAACACAAAATCTTCACAACTAATACTCTAATACTTGGCGGTACACATTTAGATTAAAGATTTTTTTTTTGGCCGGATGCTTTGAAATAAAGGAAGTATGAGATCTTTCTCCACCGCCAGACATCAGAAAGCTAGTTGTTTCCGATTGTCAGCAAATTTTGCATAATGGTACTCCAATAGACTGTTCTTATTTTATTCGTTTTTCACATTGTTTCCTAGTAACGCAATGTCGAATGCCAATGGTTTTAAATCGGCGTTTTACACGCATACCTGGTTCAAATATGTCGCTATTGTAATTTCAAACCACCAAATGGTAGCTTTTTATCTACAAAATGAATACATAAAAACCTTTGACGTTTTTGCCGTTATTATTTCCTACGCACAACGTTTAATACTGATATTCCGCGCATTTTTTCACCTAACATCTAACATTTCTCTCTTAACCTCCGACTCACTTCAAAGTTAGTATTGGCCAACGGAACGAGATTTACTTAAATTATGACTCCGTTTTAGATTTAGTTTAGATCATAACAAGTAACATAAAACAATAAAATAATGGTTGCCGTTATAACCCGTTTTTATTTATGCGCAGTACAGAGCCATTTTAAACAATGGACCTGTCTCCCAAGTCTTACATCATGTACAGTATTAACATTGACGGGCCTAAAACACGCTGGTTACGTCATACATACAACGTAAACAACATGGACGTTGTCCCGCGCATTATTTAGCTTCGAACCCGTAAGAGAGTTTCATTTCTTTATGATTTGTTCAATCTAGTTATGCTATAATAGCCTTAACGAACGTTTATACGTGTTATAACACCTGCACAAACCCTCGAGGGTCTCCAGATGTTATAACACGAAACAAACGTTTTCTATTCCCAAAGAGTGCATTGGTAAATATATTTGTAGTAAGATTTAATCGTGCACTTTGTATCAAGCGACCATTTGCAAAAGAGAAACTGGAATCATTACAGAAACATCAATGAATCCCAAAACATCAAAATATGTAAAAAGAACATAACCAATGTAAAATTGCAAACCTACAGGGCCTACATCACGAAAAGGACTACACGATTTACAAGCTATATCAGATATAGAATAACACATGGCAATTAATTTTCTAAATATTACAATATAAAAATTGACATCAGTTTATACATCAGTGTTGTCTTTATTTGGATATTACCAATTTAAAGTTACTACTACACTATCTCCCAGAGTGTAAACCATGAACAGTAGTAAAATGGTATTTACAAACACCCTTTTGATATACAGCAAATTTCCGTTTAGAACTGCAATGTATCTAGCCACATTTTCCATAACAAATCAAGCGTCAGATATCTTAAAACTGATCTCATTCACGCCGAAACACTAATAAACAAGGTTACAAGTTCAATAGAAGAGTATATCATAGCAATCATACTTGAAGAAGTTATCAAAATATCTTACTTGTAATGTAAAATACATGGACATAAAAACCACTAAAAATTAAGTCAAACATAATTCAAAATGTATAACTTCATTATTAAACATGATTTCATAAGTACATTAGCACTAGTACATTGTACTAGTTTGTTCGTATATGTTATACACATATGTCCATTTTCAGAATGTCTTACAAAAATGTACTTATGTTGGCAGCCATCTTAGTTTTCGGTCATTTTGAATACTTTCGCCGGCCTAAATTGTTCTACTACACTTGTTTCCAAACAAGCAGAAACTCTTCTGCTTAGAAATAACATCAAACCTTTGGGAAACCACGTAGGGTAAAGTGAAATTTATAGAATTGGCACAACCTGAGGGCTAAAGAATTGAAATCGTTCATATTATGTAACGACATCTTCTATATTTATTCAGATCATTTTGTCTGCAATCTAACTAAAGTAATAATTTGCCAGATGGAAAGATACATTTATACACAAAGTCAGATACAAATTGAACTACCTCTGTCCTATATAATTATCAGCCGAGAGGTCTACAACAATATTATGAGTAAAATGCTGTTGATACTACATGTAAGATGAGGTAATGAGCGGTGGTTCTTAATGTGGTGATTTATATAACCGATCCCTTCATCTCTGCATGATCGTATATATATGACACGTCGCATGAATCTGACACAACTTACCTTTGCGTAAAAGATCTTTCACGTGAACGCCGTAAAAAGAGTGTTCAACATAATCATATATAATAATAAAATATTAAAATATAATATATGTATATGCATACTAGTTCAATATAATATTTAAATTTCGAGATAAATTTGTCGGACACTGAAAACGATTTAAAGCATTAGTCTGTAAAAACGGCGATACTAATGTCTATCCATTCTAAGTCTTTAATTCATAGCAAGTCAACGTACTAACGTCGGCCTGTGCTTGCCAAGGAGATGTGAAAATATGTGTACGCCATTTGAGTTCGTTATAGGCCATTTTCGAAATAAAGTCATATAATCACCGGACCAGAATTGTGTTGGCTTATTATTTTCATGATTTCATGATTTCATTTCTTCTTATTTTTCATGATTGTAATGATTAAGAAGCAAATCCTCGAACTGCACAGAATACAAAATGTAAAGGTATTTGCTGGCATCTCTTTCGATAATTGAACAAGTTTACACAACCTCCAAACTCTAAACTGTATCCTATCGGAAGTCGGCCTGGAGTGGGTGTATACATAATATTATAAATAGTGAAATGTGTGATATTATACGATTATGGAGCTGTTTCCGATTTTTCCGAAGTTTTAGATTGTGAATAGGCGTTCGTGAACTATAATAACCTGTTTTTACAATATCGCATGTAAAAACGTAACAAACAGAACGCACAGTCAAATTAAACTACATGTATAAAAATAAAATGTGTTTCAAAACATTGACATGCCTTTTGAAATCTAAATTTAGCCGTTTTCCCCTTTGTCATATGTCTTTGTGATTAGGCCAATTTGTACTTCCATGTTTATGTTAATAACAAACAGAGAGAATGGTAAATAAATCTTGAGTCTGTGTTATCGTCTGCTGTTCGATAAGGGTCACTGAACGTTACTTTTAAGCAGGTGCTTATTAAAAAGCTAACTGATGTATTCAACATCACCAGTGTTGGTGGGATAAGGTAGGGGTTGGTACCTTTTTGGAGGAAAATGCGCGCGTAAATGGTTAAAATGGAAAAAAATACACCAATCATTTGCTTTACTGTAATATGAATACTTATTCAAATAAACAATACAAAAACATATTTTTGCATGGGTGGTTATTGTTTATGCTTTAATTTACAATGTACAACATATCGACGAATCCTAAAAGATTTGCTTTTTCAAATGGATAATTTTGTTTTAACGTGGTACAAGAGCAGGGGGATGATGCCTAATATCATTAAAACATGGTAAAGTTTTCGAAAGTGCTGCAAGTAACAATTAAGGAGGAAGCATACTACCGTAGTGTTTGGTACAAACTGAAACTTGACGATGTTTCTGATTCAGATCTATATTTTATTTGACGTTATTTATGAACATAATGTTACCCATGACGTCGCAAACACGACCATGTCGTGTCCTTTTTGCGTCTGTTGTATGGACACAACTATTGTCTTGTACTTACTGTACAGATATCATTTTTTGACGTAAAGCAAAAAAGATTGCATCAAAATTAAGCAAACATTTTACATGTACTAAAAACATATCAATTTTTGGCAAAAAAATTACGGACAAATTTTTTTAAAATTACGAGCGAAGTTATTTTTTGTGGATGAATTCAGAAAATCAAAATGTTTTTTTCAGTATCTTTTTGCGCAGCATAGACGCAAAGTAATTCAGAGTAAATAACTATGTAGGACATTTTAATAGCCTTGTTTTAGGCCAATTTTATTGCTTTGTAGACTAGATCATTTTTATATACTATGCTTCCACCTTACTGATTACAATGATCATGTCATGTAGAACATTATACACGATGATATTGCGCATTCTATGATATTAAATAATAGGAATTATTTTGCGTGCAATCATGTCAATAACAAAGAACAATATATCAAACATCATATTTTTTATATTTTTTCACTTATTGCTCCACAGTTCGTCGTTATATTGTACAGTTTTGCCAACGTAGGCATCCTTACTAGTGAATATAAATGGTATAATTGACCGCACGTTGCGTGCGTCCGAGACTCACGTGCATACACAGCTTATCATCAATCAATCTACTTCAAGTAAAATACTTTATCTATAGATGTACTTTAAAAACAAACATAATCAAGGAATTTAGTTATAGAGACAGTTATTCAATGTAAAACAAGCAAAACGCATTAGAAAGTATCATGATGATATCAAATATTAACAGAGCATAATATAACTCGGTCGCTTCGATATGACTTTGTAAATTATGTATATCGCTTTCTGTTTTATATGGTCCAAAATACACTCACTGACTTAAGGCGACGTTATCAGCATTCTTGTCCGAACTATACTATTGTAATTTTGTGATAAATAATGCGCGAACACCCGCTTTTTCAATTTTCAATGTTACTTATTACGGCCATACTTAATCGCCATTCCGTTGACCAAAACTTATCTCAAATGAGACGTGAGTCGCAACTTCGGGAGATAAATAGGCGGAATTTCTGTATAAACGTTTTAGGTTGGAAATAATGACAGCAAAAGCATCATAATTTTGTATGTGCGTATTTTGCAGATAAAGAGCTAGCATATGGTGGTTTTGAAATTACAATGGAGACATATTTGAACCAAGATTGCATGTAAAACTTCGATTTTACACCGCCAACATTCGAAGGAAACAAAATGAAAAAAGAGAAATTAAAGCGAATACAATGCAAGGTTTCATAACAATTGGAGACAACTCGCTTTTTGACGTTATGTCGCCTTTTTCATTAAGGTAAGGGGGGGGGGGGGTGAGTACGGCCTGTTTAATGACCATTTGGAACACTTTGGATTTTATACTTGTACCTATTTTGTACTGTGTGTACGCAGTGGTTAGAGCATCTGCTTTGATATCAAGAGGTCATGGGTTCATTTTACTTATACTGCAGTAAATTTGCTACTAATAAAAGTTTTATAATCAATAGTGATGCTCCTAGTCCTGTAATATGTCTCGGGGCAAAATAAGGTAAATACTATACCTTAATGTTTGGCATTATTGTATAGTTTTGTTACACATGTAAGTTAGAATAGTAACAATACATTTTTTGTGATTCTACGTTGTTTCTTATTCTTTTTGGAAACAAGAACAAAAGTAAATGTAAATGAATATTTACAAACCTACTTATTTTAACGTTTAGAGCACTTTTTAATATTGCAAGTATGTCTAAAGTAGGGATAAGGCAACCAAAGCAGAAATAAAATTTTATTTTAACGGTGAAATGTCTTTAAATTTTGCACACTGGTCAGTTAACAAGTGTAAATTATTGAAATATTAAGTTGAATGTGTTTTTGACTAGAGTGCATTAGACCCCCACTACCTTAAGTTAAGAATCGTGAAAATGTCATTTGACCAAAATGTTTACTCACGGTGCGTCGAACACAATTATCACTCAAAAGGCCATTTTGGAATGCGAACTCCTACAATGACGTAACTGTCTTATTTCTGCTTTTTCAAATATCAATAAGGCATTTTGCCTGTAACACTCAGCTGTTAAGATTAATCAAAGGTTTCTGAGATGTACAAAATATTTAATCTAAAGTTAAGATGATTTTATCAAAGTTGATATACTTACGCCCTACATACTCGAGACAAATTTCAAGGTCAGTTATAATCCGGGAAAAGTTATTGCAAATTAAAATCAAATTTGCATCTTTTTCGCTTGAGCTGATTTTACTGACAGCAAGTGGTTCAATCGGTATACCATATTTTCTTTTCATCTTGACTCGGAACCGTTCAACAAATTTAGTTGTGGCGCTTGAAGGAAAAGGATCTATGATAAAAATGTTCTCTGAAATGATTCATGAGGAGATTTATGCCATGCATGCTTTAAGAGGAATGATAATATTTTGTTAGAAATCTTTGATAATCGGATAAGAAATCAAAAGGCAGGACATTTATTGATGCATAAATTAAATGCAATTTAACTCCGTCTGTTGAAAGGATATATTAAAGGAAATTTGAACATTATTTAAAAAAACATTCAGCTTACTATGTTTACTATTGTACTAGGACTATAGGCATATTATGTCATTGAGTATTGAGTATGAAGCACTAAGAATTGGATTAGACACATTCATTCATAACATCGTTGGTTTTACACAATTTTTCGGCTTACGTTGGTGTGGCCCGTCTTGGTATGGCCCTTCTGTTGCAAAACCTTCTGCATTCGAACCCTTTCGTTTTTCCGAGTAAGAATCGACTTTTTCTACTTCGCCATTGCCCTTGAACGTGACGCTTTTACTTTTACAATCCATACGAGCCTCTATACGCATACATATATCATCATCTTCTGCAGAGGTTGAAATCTTTTAAAATGGTCGAATGCATACTTAACTCTACCTTACCCTATCTTACTATTATTATCCTTTGTAATATGAAACATAGCATGACAAATATTTAAGAGACTGACCCAACCGTTAACACAATTGTCGAAACATTCAGAAACAACTGTGTCAACGAACTCGAAATAATCAAAGAGTTTAAGCCCTGGTAATACACACATTAATGGAGGAATTGAGACAAAAAAAAGTTCAAGAATCATAACTCTTCCTTGCCATTATTTATTTATATCCCTGTATGATGTAGAATTATGATTGTCAGGGACAAAACTTGAAAAGTTTTCAAGAGATTGCTTTGACAGTTCACACAGTGATACAAAGCATCGGGAATAAGTGGAGTGATTAAGAATCATAAATCGACATTTTCCTTGTGTTCAATTATCTCTCTTTATAATGTTAAGTTATGCTTGTCCATGACATAACTTGCACCTTATGTAAGAGATCAACTTCTTTCACATTAAATTATGCGTTTCTGGTTATAACTTCAAAAGTGGTCAAAAGATTAACTTGATCTGCTTAATTGAATTTTATGAAACTGTTTATTCAATACACTTTTGGTGAAGTGAGACCAATTCATATAATTTTTTAGAAATAGTCAAACAACATATTTTTATACAAACAAATATGTAAAGAGTTTAGTTCAACGTAATGACAGAGTGGTTTGTAAAGGCAAATATACATGTATGTGCGCACGTACAGTTATTTAAAAGGCTTATATACTAGGTAAGTGAACATGTTTCTCATCTTTAAGCGAATTCATATATATACATGTTATTACAGTTTAAGCATTCATAATAATTTGTATTCATTTTCATTGATGTATTTACATAAAGTTGTGATGTAAATAACCCTTCAACTTTCAATGGCAGACATGATAGAACAAGATACAAAATTCTTATGGAATTATAGCACATTCTTCTCATTCATTGTTTGACTACCAAAATCGAATTTACAAATGAAAATTCGACCAGAAATGGGCTAATTCTAGAACTACAACACTTACTCTTAGAACATGAATCCCTTAAATTTTCATCCCGGTTAAGTGTATCAACTTGTTCTGGAGGCATTTCTTTAGGCGATACTCTTTTTTGTCAAACTCCTCTTTAATTTTGTGAAAACATGCATCAAAATCTGGTTGAACTATGGAGAAAATAACATCTAAAAAAATGTAATGGGGTTTGTCGTTTTTGTCGTGTTCTTTTTGCGGATTGCATATATGCCGACAATACATTGTACGATCTCGAGGAAATGTGGAAATTCGTTTTCCTAAACTCAAAGCCTTATAATAACATTCGAGAATCTTAAGTATCTATATCAGCTTAATCGTAATATTTATGGTAACATATCCCATATTTAATAATTTTGAAATGAATATCGGTTGACCTTGTTAAAACGTCTTGTTTTCAGGTGGAAGTACTGTTTTAACAGTCGTAATACAAACCTTGAAAAATGGTCGCAAATGTATGGCTATATTGTAACAAATACAATTGCTTTGTTTGTGCATGCATATGTTAAACTGTATATAAAATGTACCACGGATTAAATTCTAGTTTTATTCAGGAACATTGTTTGGTCAAACGTGAAATCAATTGCTTTTTGCTTTCGCTCAGAACGTTTATCATGAGTGAAAAGGTACATAAAAAACCTAATATTCAAAATACGGTTGTGCATTTCAATTAGTTCTATTGTACTTTCCTGTAAATAATTTAAACAATCTTCGTATTTTATGAATATGATATAACATATACATGCATGTAATGCTATTTTATGTTTTATTTTTGTTAAGTTTGTTTTAATAGAATTTCAAAAACTGCAAGAAACGTCACCAGAAAGCATAGCACGCATGGCGTCATTGCACCAACGTCATTGCCTTTTGGTTTCTGGCATTCGTAACGCTTGGTATACTTTTTAATGTCAATACTATTTGAAGATTTTCACTTCTTTGGTTCAGTGAAAAATATCAATTTTATTTCACTTATAATGATTGGTATTTCATTGAAAAACATTAATGAAAATATGATATTCTATTATAAAAACAAATCTTACCTATATCTTTGCCACTGATGCTCCTACATGCTTTCGTTTCTGATAGGTTGTCTTGTTTCCTTTTCAATGAGTAGTTCCCTTCAGTAGGACTTTCTCCTCCCTCGTTACTATTGTTGGGCTCGTCGTCTGGTTTATAAAAAGCCTATGTCAATTGTAATCCAAATCGATTCTAACTTTTCAGCGTATTTAGTAGAAACACGCGTAGGTGTTATACTTGGAAGAGCGCTGTCCTTTTTAGTTTGGTTAATTACAACAAGTGGCAAGTATTTATATTTATCGTCTGAAAAATTAGATATACTTTTTATATGTACATGTAATAGATATAGAATGAAAACACAAGGGTATCTGATTTATCCTGTTTCTGATCTCTATCTGTTTTGTATCATAGCCAATAAAATATAATCTCGGTAGCCGCGTTAATGATTATGCAAATGTTTACATTTGTCTGTTCATTCACGCACACAACGTGTATGAATACCGGGTTCTTCAATATGTAAAGCCAAGAAAAAGTAGCCACAAAAAAACCGACAACACCTACTGATAACAAATGTCAACATCGACCCTAAAATTCAACTGTCTAGAGGTCATTTCGGTACTAGCTTACCTTATGAAAGGCACGTAGCCATTTTACCAAATAAAAGAACGCTAGTGACATTGCCGCTCGATTTTTTGCACAAATAATTATGGAATCCGACGGTTTGGATTTTATATTGAGACAAGTTGCAGACAATGTTGAAAAACAATACTATGAATTGCTAGATAATAGTAGTGAAAATTCTAATAAATGCCACTGGACTCGGATATCGACAACAACATTTCTTTTGATCTTGGGTTTGACTTATTAATGGATCAACCATTCAAACTGAAATCAGTGATTTGAATCTTGAATTATCTAAATCCGAAATCAGCAAAGGTGACATTTCCTCAAATTTTGATACATGTGACGAAAGGTTTGGAAGGAACGTGACCGACGAAGAATATAAGAATTAAAATCGTCAAGACGTAATAAAAACAGCAAAACACTTAACGGTCAGTGATGAGTTTTGATACATGGCGCAGACATAGAATGTTAGATAAAATACCGTAAATACATACAATGGAACAATCTGTGCTGCCATACTAGCTGACGCGTTTTGTGATTTAAATAAAAAAATAAAAAGGGGAAGATTATTCCCCAAAAACTCTTTATTTAATCATGTGTGGACTCTTGAGGTACATTTGTACATTTGTATCTGCGCGAATGTGGTGTACATGATTTTAACATTTTGGACAAGAAGGACCCCGCAGTTGCGGTATTTTACACTGTGCTGGATAGCAAAGTGCAACAACTATTACACCAGGGTTTGGGCACTGACGTAAAATATACTGATCCCGTTTCTAGCGAAGATGAAAACAAGTTATGGGAAACTGGTGTATTCGGTGTGCGAGATGCAAAAACATTGCAATTTACTGTTTTCTGCTATGCATGTAAACTGTTTGGGTTACGTGGTCGAGACGAGCATCGAACTCTGCAATGCAATCAGTTTGAAATCGGCGAGGACGCAGAGGGACAATATATTAAGTCCATTGGTCGAGGATGTTAAACTTACAAGGGTGGACTCGGCCATATGTCACTCGCTAACAAAGAAATCAAACACTACTGTAAACCAGATAAGTTTAAACTAGATCTATTTAAAACATTTGCTTTAATGAAATTTTAATGATAAATGTACGTTTTATTTTAGTAAAATCATATACCTACACATTGTTATTTCAAATCAAACACTTGATAACCATTAACAGTTAATTATATCCCGCTCATTGACTGATTCCTTGCTGTCATGTTAGTATTCTCGCCTAAGGCTCTACACCCCAGTCAACGCTGCAGGATTCAAACCCAAGACCTCGGAGCAAACGCCTGTCCTCTTAATAATTCCTATTTCTCTTTTACAGGCCCGAGATATGTTGCGACCCATTTTGGTACTTATTTGAATGCCCTGGAAATGAAGGGGATTTCTACTGATTACCTCTACGACACGATACGTTACGGAAACCAGGCAGTAGGTGTGAATACTTTGGGCAAATTTATGAAGGAAATTGCCGATAATGGTAGATTAAAGGGAAATTAATCAAATCACAGTGACAAGCGAACCTGTGCGACCATTGTACGATTCCGGAATTGATGAACAGGACATAATGCGTAGAACTGGTCACATGTCCACAACCGGTGTACGGGAATACAAAAAGACTTCAAATAAAATTCGCAAGGTAGTGTCTAGTGTACTGGGTCCAAATAATTTAGAAAATGACACAAGTGAAGCTAAATATTCGAAAACTGGATGAATTTACCTCAAAACAAGACTGAGGCAGATAGTAATGAACGCTCGAAGTAACGATTTGCCGAATTGGCATCGCGCTCAGGTGTCATTAACTTCAGTGGCTGTACATTTCACTTCTACAATTGAAATGTGAAACGAAAACTGGAAAACTTTATCTTAAAGGAATATTTGAACTAACTCGACTCATAACATTTGTGACCGGACTTAATATCAGTGTGAAATACCATATTCCGCAATTATACCCTTTTTGATTAAGTAATTAAAGTTGATCATTGATATCAATACTGATATAAAATTGCCATCTTATATTCAACCGTTTTTGCCTTTCTACAAAACCAATGCAGAGTGCGGTAACTAAGCGTGCAGGTATCTTATACCGGCAGTATCTTATACCGGCACGGCAGTTTTTCGTTTTTCCGCATTTTCCATTTACTTTCCGCAATCTGGTGTATTGAAATATCCTCTCATGTTTACAATGCATTCCTGGTGTAGTGCATGTCAATATCACTGTGTTAAAACAAAGAAATCGATGGCACACTTGAAACTTTTTATTTATTTTTAATTACTGCAGAATAACTGTGATTCCATAATTAAATTGAGCAGTATTTTATATACTCACGTCATCACTCTAACAACAAACTCATTATTTGATTGTTTTAAAATGTTACCGTGAAAATATTTGCTTGAGTAACGGATTTTATAATATAATTTGATTGGGAAATTACATACTTAAAAGGGAACTGATCAAATGAAATAATCACTGAAAATCTAGCAGATACATGTAGTACACTTCTGCCGTTTCGATTTTACATCTTCTCGTAACAGATCACTGGCCATGGTATACGTGATGGTATCACAGAGTGACATCAGGAAATGTTATAAAAATAATGAACTACTGAATAATTACTTTTATGAATATATCAGAATAGTTTTTTACATGTAATAGCCTAGGCATTGCATAATATTGCAAAAATATTTTCAAGAAAACACCTGTAACAAACTGCTTCGATAAAAGTAAAGCGTACTTTTTTGAATATTTATGCAGTCACTTTATTCGCTAGTATGTTTATGCTTAATTGAATTGTCCGTATAACGAATATCGTGAATACCATATATCATTTCAACTTTTAATACTTTTTTATGCCACCGAAGAAACTTCAATGAACATATAGAAATCGACTCGTACGTCCAACTGTCCGTCTGTCCCCATTTTTTTTGTCCGAAACATAACTCAATAAGTACTGAAGGGAATTTCTTGAATAAATTTCTACAGTGATAAAGTACAGTAAGAAGAAGTGCAGAACCTAAGAACCATAACTCCATTTTGCCCAATTTTTAAATTACCCCCTTTGTTATATGTTTCTTGATTTTTCTGTTCCGAAGTATAACTCAAAAAGTACTAAAAGGAATTACTTAAAATTTAATACACTTATAAACCACAATAAGGGAAAGTGCTGTGGCCAAGAACCATAACTCTATTTTGCTACTTTGTTTAATTATCCCCTATTTGTAACATTTTCTTGATTTTTCTTGTCTTGAGCATTGAAACTGTATACAGTGATAGAGCACAATGATGGAAAGTGCAGTATCCAATATTCTTACCTCTACATTGCCTATTTTTTATTATCCCTCTTTATTGCATTTTCTTGCTTAAGCATAACTCGAAAAATACTGAAGGAAATTCTTCATATTGTAATTAATGAGAAAGGACACTCCGTAAAAGTACAGTTTCCAAGAAAAATAACTCTTTGTTATTCATTTATAATTGCCTCCCTTCATTGATTTATCTGGTTCAAGCATGATATTGTTCGTAGCATAACTCCAAAAATGCTGAAGAGAATTGCTTGAAACTTCATACAGTGAAATAACACAATAATAAAAAGTGCAGTGTCAAATTACCATAACTCTACCTTGCCTAATTTTTTAGTATCTCCCTTAGTTACAATTTCTTGTCCGGAGCATAACCCTAAAAGTACTGAAGGAAATTCCTTCAAATTGCAATCAATAAGAAAAAAACATTAAGGATGTCTGCTACGTTGTGTTCAGATTTCAACAATTTTTTGAAAATCAACATATATCAAGGGGAACATATCACCATCAAAATAAAACCTTAAAAAATGTACCTATCCAGGTTTTTTTTGGCGCTAGGCTTCAACACTTCAACAAACTATGTCACCGTATTTGGGAATGCAAACACATTATTAAGTCATAGTTAACCATCATTATCTCCTGTTTATTCCATTAGGTAAAACCAATCATTTTTATTACAGGAATGTTGAAAATAATGGTACTGTGATTGAAAATCACTAAAAAAATTGACTCGGAACAAATATTTGCCGAAATGAAAAATGTTAAAATTGAATTACCCCACCCACTTATTTTCAGAATGGCACTTAATTGGTGCATATCG
>JAUMHA010367170.1:0-13639 GCA_032359765.1 Saxidomus gigantea | reverse complement strand
AAGTTAATAAAAAGTAACTTTAACACATCGTAATCAACATCAGCATAATCAAGATCAACGTTACCATAAAGACAATCTGCAGAAATCAAGCCGTTCTTCATTACCTATATATTGTTCTTTATTTTCTGTTATCGCAAGGATTTATTTTCTGTCTGTTATATAATGCAAAATTTAGCATTCAATATTAAAATGGCGCGGTGTTTCGTAAACATGTGTACCCCAAGCAGGCTAAAGCTATATGGTCGATCTTCGTCCTCGTGTAGAGATGTGTTATCTTCCCTCTCACGATTTTTTCGCCACTAATGATGATAAACTGTCCGCCTGTAAATATGACATAAGATTCGGTGGAAACCTGCAACAACAGCATCTCATTTTTAAAGTGGGAAACTTATAATCAAAACGAGGCCAACTGAAATATTTTTATTCATATGTATTGTATGGATTATGTCTGTTTTATAATTATAGAAAATGTCAGTTTTGATTATGTTGTTTGTGCGTTTCTGTTTGGGTTTGTTGTTATCGTTGTTGTTTTCTTTTTTATGTACTAGTATTTTATATGTTGTTCAATTAAATGAACGTTTTGTAAATAAAGTTTTTTGATACTCATATGCTTCTTCTTTCGTCTGATAGAAATGTACTAAAAATTCATCAAAACCTTTTTGGCGCTGCATGGAATTGAACAGGTTTTAATTTTGTACCATCGAGTTGCATAATCGAATAGGGAGCAGCCAACATTAATATTGTAAATAAAACTATGTATTATTTTTTAACAAACTCCCTATAATGAATAAACAAATTGTATTAACTGATTACAAACAATACTATACCAAATACATACGTCTTCGGCCGATATTCGAAAAATATTCATAGGATATTTAATAACTTTTCTACAAACTTGAAGGTTACGTTTTTTATAGCTTTGTTTACGAACCCTACGACCAGATTCATCAAAGCTAAGAAAAACGACTCGGAAGATGTTTTGCTAACTTTAAACATTTTGAAGTTTAAATACATATGTCGTCAACGTGAATAATCAACGAAAGCCCATTTTATTTACTACCTATTAAAGTATAATGTAGGCATTGTCTCTATAGAACATTTATACTTTGGCGAAAATCTCGATTTTCAGTGACCAAAGTTAAGCTTTCCTTATTTTTGTGTCCAAATCCCGTTTTTCCGAATATATTTTACATGCATCGTACGAGTATATGCACATAATAGCCATTTATTGTCACTAGAGGATCCGGCGAGTAAATAAATTGAAATTACAGCCAATTTCTCAAATGAGGTGGTGGGGTAGAGTATGAACCGGTGGGGATTTTGAGGTGGTAGTGTGGTGCTATGCATACTGCAAGATTCCTGACATGTAAATTCCTATTAAAAGTGTCAGTGTGAAGGAGAAGAAATATTATTTTATTCTCTCTCGTATATCTTAACTGCGATTTGACAGTGCTCGACGCTAACAATTTATTTTAAAGATGAATGCTGCTTTTGTTTTCTTTCGTAGTTTCTGGTCGGATATCACTATCAAATAATGACCTGTATTCAATGTTTTATAATGTTAACGGATATCCATTACGGAAGCATAAATGCGCAACTAATTATTTTACAGGTTAGAGGATTTCATGATAACCGAGAAACTATCACGAAACCCGATAAAACGTTCGGTTTCATGACATTTTTCAGGTAACACGAAAGCTTTTAATATTTCGGGGAAACTTTTTAAGTAAACCTACTGTTATGTAGTAGCAGTTCAAACCACTAGGGTGATATATTTACAAATGTAAGTAGGTAAAATGTTAAATTAATCTCATAAGTAGTTTGAAATCATCCATTATTAACGCGAAAACAGCCATTGCTTTCGTGAAAGTTTTCATGAAAACTTATCGTCAATTGGTGGGGCGGGCACGTATACTTTCGTACTTAATAGTGTTTTCCTTTTTATTTAAGGAAAAATAACTGTGTCCCAGTCAAGCAGCTTAACTGGCTGCATTTGAAAATCTCAATTTTCATTTCTGCAACGCCATATCAGATAAAAATCCGAGCCATTTTAACAGTTTTTGCAGGTCACTATGACATTTCCATGGAAATATATTACAATAAGTACAGTTGTTCTTGCTTTGTTACCTTTTCTACTTCTGAAAGTAACCATTCCACCTGGTGCTACTCCACCTCAATGTATGTTTACATGCCTCTCTCCAATATAGCCATTTTTGCATTCAAAGTTATATTGACAGCAGTTTCGTATTTCTGTCATGTACAACATTTAAACCTGCATGAGCTTAGTGACTAACACACATATTCTTTTCAAAACATTCACTATCAACATCCACAAATCAGATATAGACAAAGCAACTATTATTGTTTTCAAATATGTCAGCAGAATTCATACTAGCCTATGATTTTTCTATAATTTGACCACATTCAAACTTGACGCCAGGAACTGTTCTGTGCCTGCTAGATTTTCATGAACGTTTTACCTGGTTTCGTGATAGTTTTTAAAGCAAATTTACAAAAATGTGTGAAGAAATGAAATAGCAGAACAACCTTCAGTTATCACTAAATGTATTGTAACATTTATTTTGGATAAAAGAATAAACAAATCCTTTGAGTAGAATTCTAAAGTTTAATAAGTCCTAAACTAATTTGTCAAATATATAAAGCATAATGTTAAATCCACTCCCACACTACATTCTCTACAATTCTAAGGTTGGACCCCATCCATACTGAAAGAGTCCCCGAAATCAGCCCCGGATCTTGGAGATCTTCCCTTTTATCAAATTCCTACAAAGCCCACCCAAAGCAATCATGTTAGCTCCTTTTAAGGTATGCTAACTCACAAATCATGTAACCAAGCTAACCAAATGCTACCATGTTAGCCCCCCAAATAAGGCATGTTAGCCCAATACATCAGGTAGCATTTGCTACCTTCCAGCAGTGCTAAAAGTTGAAATACCAATTCTGAGTAAGCCTAGACACTGGCCAACCAAGACAATGAAATTAATCTCTGAGAACCCATTTAGCATTACTGAGAGTCAAAACTACAACAGTATCATGCAATTCCCGTGTTTTCAAGGGAAATAATTTACAACGTGGTAGCTTAACAAAGTATAGTTGTAATCGCGGCCTTGCTAAACGTCCGTTAAAACAGATTTTTGTGCAAGAGTGCGACATAAGTCCATATATTAAATATTATGTCAAAAATCTTGATGATTGGCAAGTAATGTTTTCTTAAACTTTTCTTACTAGCTACTTTAGATTTTTTTTACAAAGGTATATAAAAAAACTTAACTAAAGTAACTTAGTACCTTTTTGTGATATTGCTGAAGATTTTTGTGTATGCCTCTGTAGTCTTGCGTAAGCCACTCAGCATACTTAGCCAATCATTAAATACAATAAGAGAATATTTGCAAAATAGAAATACCCATCAGAGACTTGTTAGGAGCTTTAAATGGAAAAGAGCGTTTATCTAGAACCCATTGTATAAAACCTGTAACAGGACCCTTCCTTAAAAACGATGTTCTATTTTCTTCTGAACTGGTCTTCTTGTCTGAACCCTCTTAACATACCAAACGTTAAGTATGCGTTTTGTTCGAACATACCGTATTGAATGGAACTCCTTGTTTAAGCCTTCGAAACAAGCATTTTGTTGGGTCCGCTGGTTGTCTGAAAATTCGAGACACACCTACTGATCGTCTCGTCCCTCTGAAGACATCATGTGCTAGGCATATTTTTGTCTGGATCCTCTTAATACATACTTATTTTTTTGTTTCACAGATTTTAGTGTTAATATTTACAAAATCACATCAACAAATCATAACAATGCTTATTTTGGCGAAAGGGTTGACTGCAAGTTCACTTATCTTAGATTTGGATGCTCTCTTAAAGAAATATTTCCAAATTCAAGGGATGGCAGTTGCATAAAAAATATTTGTTTTGTAGTAAGATGGCTATGAATGTTTGTAAGTATATAAGTATAACTCGCGCTCGATATTCTTAGACTTTCGTCTTGTTCGCGAAATGCATGTTCGAACATAAATACATTATTGAAAATAAGGGTTTTTTTAAAAATAAGACCATCTCACCACTGTCTTTTTCGCGGTCCACAAATAGTAAAAGCTTTAATACTGAGCACTTTGTGTTTAAACAAAAAGATCCAAATACCGTCGGAGTAATGAATAACAATAGCCTGGAAGCGGAATAAGAATTAAATTTAAGAGTTTTACTTTAGCCAATCGGTCAATAACTTTACAATTATTCTAATTAAGAAAATAAATATAAAAAGTTGCGAGCAAAACAGGAGGGAAGAAGGGATAATAAAAGTATTGTGTATAGAGAAATTAAAATGTTTTGAAGGTTGCATTCAAAACACAAGTATTTTAATTGTGTGCTAGGAAAAAGTCAACAAAAGGTTGTTCTTGTCTGAAACCTCGAACACATGTAGTAATTAGGCCTACTTCTTGTCTGAACCCTCGAACACACAGTATGTTAGGCCTACGTCTTGTCTGAAACATCGAAAACACAGTATGTTATGCCTACGTCTTGTCTGAAACATCGAAAACACAGTATGTTATGCCTACGTCTTGTCTGAAACATCGAAAACACAGAATATTATGCCTATGTCTTGTCTGAAACATCGAAAACACAGTATGTTATGCCTTCTCCTTTTCTAAACTCTCAAACACAC
Source organism: Saxidomus gigantea (assembly GCA_032359765.1). Lineage (NCBI taxonomy): Eukaryota > Metazoa > Mollusca > Bivalvia > Venerida > Veneridae > Saxidomus > Saxidomus gigantea. The sequence goes on along the minus strand of JAUMHA010367170.1, from coordinate 8,952 downwards.
ATTATGTAAGGCCTACCTCTTGTCTGAAACCTCGAACACACAGTACGTTAATACGACGTCGAAAACGCAGTATGTTAGGCCTGTGTCTTGTCTGAAACATCGAAAACACAGTATGTTATGCCTAAGTCTTGTCTGAAACATCGAAAACACAGTATGTAAGGCCTTCTTCTTCTCTAAACCCTCAAACACACAATATGTAAGGCCTACTTCTTGTCTGAAACATCGAAAACACAGTACGTTAGTACTACCTCAAAAACACAGTATGTTAGGCCTGCGTCTTGTCTAAAACATCAAAAACACAGTATGTTAGGCCTACTTCTTGTTTAAACCCTTAAACACACAATATATAAGGCCTTCTTCTCTTGTCTAAACCTTCAAACACACAGTATGTTAAATTATGCCTGCTTCTTGTCTATCTTGTCTAAACCCTCAAACACACAGTATGTTATGCCTGCTTCAATCCTCGGATATACAGTATGTTATGCCTGCTTCAATCATCGGATATACAGTATATTATGCCTATATATTGCCTGCTTCTTGTTTAAAATCTGGAACACAGATTGTTTAAGTGAACTCTGAACATACCATACTTTTTTCTTTTTTGAACCCCTACTTTTTATTAAAGGAAAAGAAAAAAATCCGTGCACTTTACTTTGGGTAAATCAATAATCATATACTGGGCCAGTAAATAGGGGAATAATACTGATTTACAAGTATAATTATTATTTCAAACACTAATTAGAGTAATGTTCATTTTTATACCTTTACTTCAATAAAGTGCTAGCGCGGAATGCGCCGCACCTGACCCATACATTGAAATGAACACTGAACTATACATAATAATTATAATGCAGAAGATCAATTCATAAATTCAATACATGTAGATTACAAATTCTTACCGATGCAGGAAATATGATTGCAAATGCGTAATTTTGGTGATGCTTTTTGTAGAAAACCAGGTGTTAGTCAATTTCTATCATTTTAAGCAATGAATACCGTTTTATAGCCAGTGTTAATCTTAGTTGGTATATATGATGAAATATGATATATAGGTAATTTATGTGTGTCACATGTTGATGCCTTGCATCAAGACGAAGCAAATTCAGTAAACATCAGAAACTGGAGTAATGGTTAGTACATTGTACATGCATGTATAGGCAATGTATGCAACCATTCCCGCTACACTCAGCAATCGAGATGGGTTACTAGATTTCATGTAGTTAAAAGTTCCTGTAACAGGGTGAGAAATATAAGCACCTTGACCGGATTGCGAACCCGGGACATTCCGCTTACATTACGAACACTCTACCTATTGAGCTAACCGGTTGCTAGCAAGTTCAGGACAACAAACTTAATCCTTGTTTTTCTCATCAAATATGTTACTCGAAATACATGTCGAGAAAGCCTTATAATTTACATAAGTTTGGCGGTAACAACATAATTATTATGTTTTTATACATACGAACTATTATAATTGCGTTCAAGAAAGACTGAAAACCGAAGAGTGTTTTATTAACCTTTTTCATTCGGTATTTCTCAATAAAAAAAGTGCCTAACAGAGTAAATTTCTCAATTCAAAAAATAATGTATAAATTATATTTCAATTGTCATTTCATTGGCGGTTGAAAAGTTACCAACTTCTAGTCACAGTCGAGCTTAATACGGCTGTCCCGGAAAAATGGATTCTATATGCTATATTTTAGTTTAATCGTTGATATAATGAAAAGTGAATTGGGTAGCAGTGCCGGAGAATGTTTTTCATGCACAACTCTCCGCGGTGGCAATAAGATACCGGCTGAGCGTTCAAAAACGACTCAATAAGCTATGGCGGTTTTCCTCGTATTTATATTTTTATTAACGCCGCAACATTCCTAAAATTTGAATTTACCTAATATAATATGTTTGGCAATATAGTTATTCATATGGAAATGCATGAAAGTATGAGACCATATCCTGTCTTTCACAATTTGTTTTCAATTATCGTTTTGCTGTACAATGTATTATAACACGAAATTAAATTTGATTAGTGGGACATTCACAAAAAATGTGATCAACTTTTAAAATGAGTGCAAACTTTGAATTTATAGGCAATTTTGACTTCCGGAAATTATTTTGTACAATGTTTGTTAAGCAAAATGTATCTGTGACAATATATGAAACATTCATTTTATAATTTGACAGCTTTGATCTTTGCCAAACTACACTAAGCTACCCTAAGCAGCTTTCAGTTTAGACACCTTTGATCTGGGACGAATATTACAAAAAAATGTATTTGTTACATTATATAGCTTTGATTTAAGCCGCACGTCTGACCTAAGCATCAGCTCTGGAATTTGTGTACGTTATATGTTTTATCTTTCATGTTCGGCCTAGTTAAAACAGTTTTAAAAACATGTTGTTGTGTTGAACAGCACGATACATTTCAGAATAAAACATTTTGGAGTTACGGAAGTAAACTGTTTTTGAGGAAATTCTGGGAGTTACGTTTTTAGTGTTTGTTTACATCGCTTGATTTTTTGTAAGTGATTCTTTTTTGGATACGTACAGTCTTAAAACTATACTGTAGCAATGTCCACTGTTTTTTTGTTTTCATCGGCGGAAATAAAACAAAAATATTGTAGGGCGTGAGAACTGTCAATCAACGTGCCATGATACAAATCAGATGGTAACGTCATTTCTCGGAGGCTACACCTCCTCGAAATAACATATTATTCCGCAAACAGTAGTCTAATACTAATTTTACTGCATGCGGATGTATTTCCTATAACATCGAGCGCATGAATTTTGTATGTAGGTGAATGTGGAGGGCGAAGATATGGCTAATTTCATTTGATAAGGCAATTTTGATATATACTCAAGAAAAACTTTTATATACATTAGTACATGTAGGTACATGTATATATACAAAGAACGGAATATAATAACAGTCAGAAGATGATCTGGCGAGCCATATTATAATATTACGAAATTCTCTCCGTGGAACATAAAATGAGACAACGTTGCACCTTCATGTAAAAGGTGGATGCTTGCAGCAGTGGCATGTACACTTACAGACCTAATATGAGCTCCTAAACCTCAAAGAAAGAAATCGTAAAAATAGCCAAATCTGTACAACAACTAATGCAAACAATTTCATAAATAGCTGTTTCTGTATCAAGGACAGTCTTGCATTAAATAATGTATACATGTACATAATGTATTTATTTATTTATATGTATGGTAGCGATATAAAATAAATGATACGTTGCAAAGAGATTTTTCAGAACAAAAAGTCGGGTTTTTTTTTTTCAAGTGATTCGTTGAGTCAGCATATTTATACGAAGTCATTGACTGTGCGGTGATGAGACAAACAAATGTGACCTATATATCATATTTCATTTTGTTTTCAGTAGTATATTAGAAAAGTTAACAGAATATATAACGACTAGCAAAAAGTAGAGTATGATTTACCCTGGCTTTATTTTACCAAGATTATGACCTTTAGAAATATTTTAAAAGTGAAATAATTAAATGAGTCATTGCTTTTACAAAATGATAAAAAATGACTAAAGCATGGTTTTCTACAAAGTGTAAACTCTGAAATGACGCATTAATGATATAATACAGACAGGTATTCCATGATTCTGGGATGACCCTGTCGATAAGACAAATGTACCGCATCTGGTAAACGTTCTGTTGTAAATTAAAATGTATGTAAAATTGCTTGTAAATTCGAGATGGGAGGTTCGCTTTTCCTATTAACGCGGTCTTTCAAACCATTTTATACAGAGATTCTATAAAAGAACATGCAGCGTATCTCGAACTGTGACATTATTACATGTATGTATAATTGCACTATCCCCTGAAAGCTATTTTAAGGCGGTGGTCATATGGATTAAAAATAAAAACGCTACTATGCCAAAGGGAACGCAGTAGACCTGGACTCTTATATATAAGGGTTTATATAGTGTATAGTAATGGGAATGACTATAATATGGGCCTTCGGACATTTGTCACAAATAATTGATTGCAAACAACATAAAATTGACATTTTTGTTACCCTCTTTAAAGCTATTCACTCTCAGATTTTGGTAAAAAAATAAGGTTCTTCAAACTGTATGTTAATAACGTATTTTAGAATATATGGTAATATAAAAAGGCTTCAGTATAAATTCCTGTCACGTATATCTCTAAATTAAAAAAAATACGCTACCAAATTCAAAAGCGTTGCAAACTTTTTTTTCAACGGTAACTGAGAGCGAGCAGCTTTAAATGCAAAACCAATGTGAAAAACTGACAGCCACTATATTTTCCTGCACAGAAACATACTATTTGTTTAAAAATCCTTGAAGACCATTGCTATGGCAACAGCGATTCGAAATGATTCCTTTTTTTATTTTGGCTATACCCTATGAAAAAAGCATATCATGGAAAAAGGACATGAAATATTTCACCAGATATGATATATATCGAAAGAGGATATAATTCTTCAACCAAAACTAAATGATGCTGTTAGAAAATGATTATGGCAATAATTTACTGCCCATGTAAATTGAAGTGAGCTTTGATGTCAAATTATGGAATGAGACGTCATTTTTAGAGTGAACAATGCCGCCTTAAATAGGTTTAATTATTTTTCAGAATGTTGTAATTTTGTATATGCTGGATGTAGGTAACTGAAATGTGCCCATATTGATATTGAAATATTGTTTGTTCAAAATATGCAAGAAAAACAGTTTTCAGGTATTTTGTCCGACGGCCCATTTTTCCGTGTCGCTGGTCATTAATACAAACACGTGCGCGCAAATTTGAAAAAAACAGATTTCACCATACCATGCGAACAGGAATTTCAATAGTTAAATAATTATATGTTCATATCTCTTTTACGCATACGCAATGCCATCATCTGGTTTTACGCTGATATTGTTTACGTATCCATGAGACGTTTTGCTATTAATAAACCACAGGTTTTCCGAACTGTATAAAAGGCAAACTTTGGGTAGTGCAAAACACGCTATAAATAAACCATGTATACAAGTATGATCAAACGTCTGACAGAAAGCGCTATATAAACTCCGGGTGCTGCAAAGTTCTGTATACAAAGAAAACAGCATTAGGTAAGAAGCAAGGAACACTCTATGTTCACTGATTTTCATTCATTTCATTGATAAGTTTTTCAACCTAAAGTAAATCGTAACTATTTTTATCTCAGTTATAGATATTACTGTAGAATCTTTTTTATTGATCTAGACCTTAGATTTAATAATTATATTTTCTACGTTTTTTCTGTTTGCAGCGTTACTGAGACTTAGGAGTTAAGAAAAGTCAGAAAAAGGTTGTGGAAGAAGTTCGGAAAAAAATACAGAATGACTCGTGTCTCAGCTGCGATGTGTTTGGTCGTGTTACTTGTCTCGGCGTCTCTTATCGTTGATTCAAGTGCCAAGCGTCGTTTAAAACGTTGCCGTTTCAATCGCAGAACGAACACGTGCAATGATATCAGAGTACGGAATGGTGGAATATTCGGACAAAAAGGACAACTTTGTGAACTAGCTGGAGGACGTTGCGAGTTGTTTCATTTACGTAAAAGAACGAGATGTTTATGTTACAAGCGTGGTCGTATTATATAAATGCTAAACCACTGGCATCATCAGTTATAGACCTACCGCTAGTAGACATCCGTAATCGGATTATTAAATCCAACGAATATTTTTACACCAAAAGCCGACATTGTTTTCAGAAATAATCTGCCAGTATTGAGACTTGACTTAGTGGAGTAACGAGAGCAAAAGCATGTGACACTGGAAACTGAAACCAGGGCGAACATACCGTTTTTCTACAAGATTCTACAAACAAAATTGTTCTAAATTACAAGTCTTCGGAATGGATTTTCGTAGAGTTGACGATATCTTAAACTATGAAATCTTAATGCTCCTCGGCCTACGTATTAATGGTATTGAAACAGTGATTGAATACAACTCTTATATGTACTTCTTCATACAATGAACTATTGAAGCAACTGAATGAATTGTTGACGATGCGCTATTTACAAACTTTGAACTATTTTACTGCCTGTTGTAAACAGTTTAATCCCACCAAGGACACCTTACGTCTGTTAAAAGTACGCTGTCTGCAATAAGACTTAAATTTCTTACATTCTTGAACAAAATGGAGTCAGAATTCAAAAGTGTGGACTGACTTACAATATTAAACAGAATTTTGAAGTTAATAAAAAGTAACTTTAGCACATCGTAATCATCATCATCAAAATCAACGTTACCGTAAAGAAAATCTGCAGAATTATAGCTGTTCTTCATCATATAGGTACTGTTCTATATTGTCTGTTAACTCAAGGATTTATTTTCAGTCTGTTATATAATACAAAATTAACTAACATTCAATGTTTAAATGGTTTATTGTATTGTTTTGTATTAATTATGTAACCACTTTTATGTTTTCGTATAAGAATATAGGTATTTTTGTTTATTTATGAAATCAAAAAACTTTATGTAACCTGCATAAATATACGCAAAATTTAACGCCACAGCAACACCCTTAAAAATATCTTGTGTTTCGTTTTTCGACAAGATATGACATCTTTCCAGGGTGACGTCGATGCTATATTAAATGTGAAATTTCTTAACTTTGACAAATTCTTTCATCGAAAAGAATTGTCCGTCATCTTCCAGTTCAAACTGTTGAAAAACATGAAGAAAAGTATCTTGAAATTTTCACAAATGAACAGCTACATATAGTTATCAATTCGACTGTTTATATGTTTAATTCTAACTGTGGATGCATAAATGTATTTGTACATGTAGTTGCCTAAACTTTAAATGAAAACAGAACTATTCTGAATATCATGGTAATTCTTTATATTACTTGATATATACAATGTATATTCTTTTGTGTATATGTCACTCCTCTTTCAATTGTATATGTTTAAATGACTTTGATCTTGTATATGTTTGTATATATGTTTGTATGCTATACTGTTATTTAAAACTACATAAAAGTGGAAATAAAGAGTATGTATATAGTGCAGAATGTTGCTTGATGAATTTAATTAAGAAATCAGCTTCGAGCTCCCCATGAGCTAAAAGTATGACTGTTCAATAATGGAATTTGTTCAGGGACTTATCACACAGTCACTGTTAAACTAGCATTTTGATTGGACAAGACAATCACATGGTACGTCTCAGAAGTGTATAAATACAGAGCAGAAACAGTCTGTTAGACTCGGGGTCTCATCCAAAACATAAGCTTAAAATTTAGCTTTTGGACAAACCTTGCTTAAATCTCTTTCAAATCAAATCAAATCAAATCAAACCTGTTAGCCTCTTTAGAGGATGGTTGACCTAATATGCACAATTACAAACCTGTTGGCATGTTCTTTTGCATTAGCAACTGTTACATAGTAATAGGAAAAATAACTAGAAATAAAAACTTCAATAATATTCACATTTAGCTGGACATCACTGAATTTAGAAAGGTGCAACTTTTGTGAAATTACTCTAGTTCTGACAATATTCTGAATAAAACTAAGAAACACTACAGTAATGTGAACATGGAATCTGAGTGGGGCCATGTTTCACTTGTGATGCTGATACTCGTGCACATTACTTTTCCTGACGAAATACTTGGGTTCTTGACAGCAACCGTGGGTGCTTATCTGCAGAAGTCGATGCTTTCCATTAGAGCGTCTACACGTTTGTGTGTGAGGTCATAGGGCGTGACTGAACATACATACGGGTTATCCACTGTGCGGGCCTACATACATTTTACTGGCTTACACCGGCCTCTTTGACTATAAGGGAACCCTCAGTAGATGCGTTACAGTACGTTAAGATGCGAGGTACATGTACCTTACAACTTTTTGGTGTCAGAAGTGGGATGCTCTTCCGTCTACAGGGCATTACACGTTTATCACTCTACAACATTTTTTACTACAAAGCTATTCACATTTTAACTCCCTTACTTGCTGGGGGAGGGGGAAACTAATTTCTTTTCCGCCGGTGTAGATCATGATTAGCCATGTTATCTGATGATGTTCTGCACCCTCCGCTCTTCAGTCGAGACATTTTCACTAAGTTGGCAAACAGAGAGGTCCATTTTAAAATTTGCACTAGAATGTCAAAATTTCCAACGTGAATCTTTATCAATATACACGTGAAGAATTCGACTCTGTAACTTTCTTGAAATATTTCCATTGGTTGCCAAATAATGCTTTTGTACGAATTCCGTTCATTATACACGGTAACAGACCTCACCAATACGTTAGAGAACTTTTGCTAGGCCTAATCGTGCCAGACAATGATCTGTTCGTATTTTATCTGGAATGTTAAAAGTTGGAGGTTAATTTGTATAAACGGGGGGAAATTGCAGTGGAATGATGGATAAAAAGAAAAATGTGTATTGCCAAAGATGAAAATAATATTTAATACAAATTACCAAATTTAATACAAATTACCTCACCACATCGACCTTATTTCGTTTACCTGCTTCCGTTTTCCACTTTTAATTAATAAGTCATTGAAATAACCCTAAAATTCATTCTCGGTCTCGAAAATCAACATTTCCTTTTTTGTTAATGGAGAAATAGTACCCTATTGGGTTAAATACATTTTTTGTACGTTAAAATCTGCAGCACTACAGAAACAATTTAAACAATTTGTAGCAGAAGGTTGACACTTCCGGAATACATGTCCAGACGTCTACTTGGACCGACACTACAATTTTTAAACGTTCTACATGTTTCTTTGGGCTATTTGCGCACTATCGGCAGAACAGCAAATAAGAGGGAAATTTACTGACACTAGTTTTACTGTCTATTCAAACGATATAATATAATACATATAGTTTCTTCTTGCCGCTTTGCCGATAGTAAGTGCACTGGATGAAACGAATGTCTTGCCGATACATACTGGATTATTACGGGCATGCGCCGGCGTATGTGAACTAAAACATATGCGAAAA
>JAUMHA010367148.1:0-10943 GCA_032359765.1 Saxidomus gigantea | reverse complement strand
AGTAATTTACATATTTTTGTATTTCATATGGAGATATGCTTATCTTAGCCTTATCCTCAGTAGAAAAAATTGTCTGAAATAAAGAGTTTAACGTGCGAAAAGTGATGCATTTTTGACACTTAAATTTACTTTGTTTTGCTATCCTCCTTACAGTGAGTTCTCAAACAAAAGAGGAGTACCTGAATTATTATTAGTTACGAAATGTTCAAACATTCCTTCTTATAGAAAGATTTGAGACAAGTTAATTTCTCATTACTAAAATGTTTCTGTTTTAAATTTAGGATAAATTATTGAAAATAGATAAATTTGAAATTTGCTTCTCTCGCTGTTACGATTTCGTAATGGAAAATTGCGATAGGATTTCTAGCAGAATTATTGAACTTGCTGATTTCTTGCTACAGTACATGTATGCATGTATTATAAGCCGTTAAGAATAATTATCTCCTCGATTATATCAAGCTAATGCGAAAGCCTAAATAATTGATTTTAACAAGGACATGGTTTTCCTGAAAATTTCCCTTGTGCAACCAGTCTGAAAGCTTTACTGTCTTTTATTATACTTACGTGGTGAAACTCTTAAATAAATTGTGATTAAAATCTTTAAACTTGCAGTTATGCCATAAATAACAGCAAAATACTCTTAAAGTGTCGCATAATGTGAAAAAAAAAAAAAGATTTTTTGTTTATGACACATTACTGATTTCGATATTTAACGTGAAAAAATACGGGTCCGATAATGTTAAGGTTTTCCAGTACAGCTGTAAAACACTTGTGCGCTCAAGTCCTGATCTTAACGTTAACTTCTTAGAAATATTTTACCCTATTAAGAATGAATTTCTTTGTATGTTGTGATAGCTTGTGGTCCAACCATTTTATTTTCATTGTAAATAATGTCAATATTGTCTTATCAAGAACACAATTGAATAAGGACAATAAAAGCACAAACTACTTTCGAAGCTACAGCCTGCACTCTACGTGACTATACATGTACATGTATATGATTTTCAAAAATTGAATTTATGTTTAAGTGGATCTAGAAAATAACGATTATTTTCGCCATCTTGCTGTTGACAAAATCACAAAGATAAAAGAAACACCGTGCCAAAAAAAACCAACAACATTGAACTACCTAGTTTCCACAGTTTGACAGCCCGGCATACAGTCTAGCAAAGGAGACGAGGTTTATATGCAAGCTTAGATAAAGTCAAATCCAAAGTGAGCGTTCATGCTGCACACCTGATACAGTTGATGTCCTGACATATCAGGGAACGTTACTCTGGCAAAAGCAAAAAAGTACTCTTATTAGTGGAAGATAAAATCCTATGAGTTTTGATTCTGAGTAATAAATTGAAAACAGAATGTGAATGAACACAAGATATGAAATTAACGACAGACAGTGAATTATCACATTAGTTTACTTCGTTCGCTGAAATTGCCCAAAATGGAATAATCTTAGGTGACATGCCATCAGTGGAAGCCTGATTATGCATATATTGTAATCAAAGTTACCTTTAAAGATTGGGAAAAAGACAAAAATAATAAAATATTGTTTGCTCCTTGAAGGCTAAATATAATTTGCTTTTAATGAAACCTCTTGTTCACAGCAGATATTTCTATTTATTCGGTTTTGACACTTGGAACAGTATTTTTCGACAGTTAGGCAAAATCAATGAAAGGCGCTGTGCGTAACTTACATAAACCTACACCGTTGGGCAAATCCCAGCAATGGTCGTAACGTAATGCATATAGATAACAAGTAACTCACAGTGCGTGACTCAACACAGTTGTATTAATAATAAAAGTAGATAATTATATTTATTATTGTATTATCTTCGTAAAGAAATATTTCGTAATTTAACTGACGCTGGATGTTGAAATATAATAGTTACTTTGAACAATACCATCAACTATTCAGTAGGATATTACAATTTATTGAATCCATAATGGTACAGGGGGTCAAAAAATCAAAGCAATGTGCAAAATGTGCGAACGGGGCATATCAATTTAGCTTTAATATTTGTTCTTCATAAGTCTATTCCTAAAATCATTAATGGTTTACCTTGCAGATTTTTAAAAATCAAGATTTGATATCTGTCCTAACCATTTTCGCCAATTCTGGTCTAACTTTTAACACGCTTATTATCCTTAAACGTACTCTGACTCGAAACAGAGGACATTAACACATCATTTGGTTCCCACTTAAAGCTTCCGTACAAATAACTTATACTCAGCAGAAAGAGATGTCAATACTTCGATGATTGGCAAAAAATAGTTTTCTCTAAAAATGACATTCCAGTTAAGCATTCATCATGGTGTGAAATGCGATTATCATCATCAGGTGTCAACAGGAATGACAGCAGTTGCGTTAAATTGGCAATTTTTGTTCATTTAAGAAGACAAATAATGAAATTATCATAAGAAACGTAAAACCTCTTGATAAAATAAAGGGGTAATATGTCGTGTTTAATCAAATCTCTCACAACACCTTAGTTTACGCAATGCTGCGAGAAATTTGTCAACTTTATTTATTGTTTTTCGTATTAATTCAGTTAAGTTTACACTAATTTCCATGGTTCTTATACTATACGTAAACTACATCCGATGACTGCTTCCTGGACCTCTCACCAATTTATAAGCTAAAAGAAGAGGCTGATAAAAAAAGCAAAGTAAAGGTAAATTGACGAAACCGAACACACGACATGGCGGTTAGGAGCCCAACGTCCTGGTGCATCATTGTCCTACATGTAACTAATGTAAAAATAAACGAACATACATCGAATTTGAGTCTTTTGAAATATGTTAGTCAAGTAATTTAAACGACATCTTCTTTTAAATATCTTGGCTCTATTTTTAACATCTGGATAGTTCTCTCTAAAATTACCTACAACATGAAATGACAGCCATAGCTAAAACAAAACCGCCTCTCATAAAAGTTTGGTTTGATCTGAAAAGAAATCCTCTCAAATGTTATTTGAAAGAGCATCTATCATAATGATTCTAATTTCAAACAAATAGAAAGATCGTCTGGGGATCAGAGAATGTATTTATTGAAAATCATTTAAAATCTTCCTCTCAGAGAAGATTTGATTTTGAAAAACTTCTGCGGGAATCTTTTGTGGGCAAACTCAGACAAGGCTGTTCCTCTTATTCAATATTGTAAAGGCATTGCTAGCACACTAGTGTATGAAATAGTTAGGTGTATGCACATGGTAAACCTTCATGACGTTTTGTCAATATGCTAGTAATATATTAATAAAGAAAAACATATTAAAGCTAAATTGACGCTCGGTTCATACAATTTGCAAATTGGTTTAATTTTTGCCCCTTTAACCATCATGGACTTAAAAGATTTAAGTCAGTGAAAGGATTTAGTTAATGGAAATGACAACAATTGTTGTCTCTGAAACATGGCTTATTATAGTTCTATTACCTTAAAAGCAAACATATCGTATGGAAATTACCTGTGTACGGATTTACAGCTTTTGTTATTATTGCTAATTCATACCCTGCTGGCGGCGGCAATTGATTCTGTCTTTGTCAGCAGTGCAAATCATTATACAGCCTGTGCATATATAAAGTCAAATCATGATATGCACAGTTCATTATTCATTCAGTAAAGATTTAATTAAATATGCACCTTAATAATAGATAGTTTTGATCAAAGTAAAAGATAGACCAGTCCATCTAAGAACTTTGGTTTGAAATGTCCTACCAGGGACCTCTGCTTTAACATGCAGATTTGCATAACAGTTCAATTTGTAAAAGTATATACAGTGCATTTAAAAATGTTTGTGTGTATGTAATTCTTTACATGTTATATCATGCTATATTATCAGATTTGTTGTACGTAATTCTTTAAAATGTCATATTATGTTAGCGGTATGTTATTTAAAATAAGTCGTATTTATTGCCATAAAATGCGGGGTGCTTCAAGATTATGCTCTTTGAAATTATTTTGTTTTATGCCGCATTCAGTAGTTCCTCTTTCGATTTTGAGTTTAGGCAAGCAATACTAACATGTTCACTCTAAGACGTGAAAATGTTCACTCCCAGTCTTAGACGTGAAAATGTTCACTCCCAGTCTTAGACGTGAAAATGTTCACTCATTTATTTGCAGATTTGTAAATGAAATCGCATTTAGTTTACAATAATGCCGTGATTGCAATGATGAGGGCTCAAAATGTAGTACACGTACTACCAAATGTAAACAGCTAGAGTTTAGTTTCAAGAATCTAGTGTCCGTCAGAATTCGATAACTTCCAGTTAAATCAGCCGTGCTATCCACGAGCATAAATGGTACACTATCACTAGATGAGTATGTTTACTATTAACAAGTACATTTGTAAAAGTCTTCAGGGTAGTAATTTACATGTGTTGATGTTTATTTCAAACCGTAAGTGGTTATTACACACCAAAAGTGATTTCAGGTCGGATAATGAAACAGTACGGACAAAAACATGTCAAACTGTCGTATAACTCTGTTTCATCTCTTAATGACCGGCATTCAATAACTGTTTTAGCTTAGGTTGGTGTACGCAAAATGACTTGTTTTAGGTCTTTGAAATATTAACTTTTTATTTACAAGATGTACGAAAACCGTATTCTTCGCCAAGCGCATGCGTAGATCTCCCAAGTAGTGCACTAAGGTTTAGGGCAAACGGATTTGTAGCATACTTCCTAAAATACTCAGCTTCTAATTTAAAAAAAAGAATTTGCTTCAGTAGTCGAAACACAGCCTAACAAATCCAATTTAGAAAATGTACTTTCATCTAATCATGACATAAATAATATGAATTATTCTACAAAATACACTCATAACAGCAGCTAATTTCTCAAATGTCAAGTAAATCTGTCACGCTAGTCTGACAAATAATACTAATAGTAATTTAGTATACAGTGTTGTATTTACGCACTTTTGATGTATTGCATGTCAACTAGAAGAGCATAATGTGTATATTTAAGTCTAGTCAGAATATCTTTATTTCATTTATTATAATAGCTCTTTACTTGACTTGTATATTCACTAAACGTTGACAGGATATAGTCATTTAAATTTTGTCTTCCTTTATGAATATCCATATTTTTTCACATCTGGTGCGAGGACAACGTTAAGTCAAGAATAAGCATTGCCCCAATACGGATAACTTCAGAGTTTCTAAGAAAACAGCGACAAATAATGTAAATTCAGATTACATTTGGAAACTTTTTTACTAGAGAATACTCTATAGAAGATACGTAAACGATAGTCTTTTTGGTTCCAAGTCAAATAAAATTATGTCGAAACAAAGCACAAACAAAACAAAAAACACGAAACAGACAAACAAAAAGCACACTACTACAAAAAAGCAATTAACTGCAGTAAATGCGTGCGCAGTTCACGGTTCTCTACAGTGCTCCAATGTTTAACTGTGCATTTTTTCCAATACAATGTAGCTTAATAACTGTCGGTAAGCTTATTTATGTACGTAACAAATAAGTTTCACATCGTTAACCCATTGCATTTCTGCGAATGTGCGATTCGATACAATATTTTTGCAACGAAAATACATTAGAAATAACTCCGCCTCGAACTATTTCTTTCGGTGGAGTTGCCTGTGTTTTTAGGAACGCAATAACGCCATAATTCCGTTTTAAATTTGTTTGTCTGTAAGTTTGCAATGAGACGGCTGTTTTTCGACAACCGTTCCAAAAATTACATAAATAGCATATTATTGCAGGACTGACCATCAGATCAGATATTGTATTTTGGTCCCAATGAGTGTATAAGTAAATAAAAGATCCCTTTATATTTTCTCAACAGCTTTCTTCTTGGCAAGTTCAGTTGATGAAATATTTAACAAGCTAGGTCTAAATCGATGTATAGATATTTTTAAGTTACTGACTAAAATGCATTACCAAGAACAAGCAAGATGGGTTTATTATTTGATTAAATAGAAGTGGGGTGCAGGTTTTGCTGTGGCTGACTTTACTGGCATAATATATAGAACAGGCATATTTTCTATAAGATATGAAACATTGTTTTTCACTACATTCGGACCAAAAAGAAATAGTCCTTGCCAGCAACATCTTACAACACAAATATTTGGATTATATATTCAAAATGTATTAGAAATTGTATAAATTTCAAATTTGAATTTGTGTTATTAAATATGTTCTCTGCCGACGAAAACAGCATCGACGTTTGCCTGAAACTTTTGCTGATTGCTTATATTGTTTGTATTTTAGAGTTTTATCGTTGGTTCCCAATAATCCATATGACCATACAGAACAATTTACAGAACTCGTCCCGTTCCAGAGACACTGTATTGTTCTGTAACATGCTCGGTGCACAGCCTCGGAACTCGGTTTTAGGTCTCATCAGAAAGACAATTAGTTATGTAAGTGAATAAGCGGGGTATCGAACCTGCGATCGGTTGCGTATAGAAAGCTCAGATAACTTGAATACTCAACTTGAAGAGATGTCAATACTTCGATAATTGGCAAAAAATAGTGTTTATAAAATGACAATCCAGTAAAGCATTCATCATTGTGTGAAATGTAATTATCATCGTCAAGTGTCGACAGGAATGATGGCGTTCGCATTAAATTGACGTCTTTTGTTCATTTAAGAAGACAAATAAAGCAATTATCATTACAAACGTAGAATCTGTCGCTATAGAGGTGATATATCGTGTTTTAATCAAATATCTTACAACACCTTAAGTTTTTAATTCAACACGTACTGCAGGAAATTGAGCAACTTTATTTATTTTTTTCTTATCAATTCAGTCAAATTTACACTAATTTCCATGATTCTTGTAATATAAGTGAACTTCTTCTGATCAATTTACGAGCCAAAAAAGGGGCAGAGAAAAATCACAGTAAAATTAGATGGACGGGATCGAACCCACGACCTCCATGTTAGGAGCTGAACGTCCCGGTCAAACATTGTCCTTAACTACGAGTATCATTAATGTATTAATAAAACAAATACGTATTGAATTAATGTTGTGGTTACCCTAGTTTATAGCAAATTAATGTTTAACAAGGCAGTCTAAACGACAACAATATCCTCTGCCGCAAATAGGAACATTGAAGGACTTAATGTAACTGAGTGTAGTTTTCTTTCAGGGTGCGCAGTGCGGATGTCTAAAAGGCAAATAAAGTTACTGATCTGTTGAAGTGGTCAAAGAAAAGGCCTCTGTGAAGCGGAGATGTATAAGTTTTGTCAAAGAATGTATATTAAGCAATAAAAATATGCAGAATTCGTGAAATCGATGGACATTAGTACCCTACAAAGATCAGAGTTGAGATCAAGAAATAATGTACCAATATTTAAATAAATGTCAAGAATGCATGTGCCTAGTAATCATTACTCTATTTGGACAGCACAATCCATGTTAGGAAACGATATGTCTAAGGCAAAGGAAATACTCCTGACTGGCACTCGAAATTTGAAATCCATTAAGTGGTTTAAGAGATATTGATCGGACACAACTGCAAGACTAAAACCTTTGACCGTAAAGTTTTGTCCTTCACCTTGAGCCAGTGTAACAAGATCATATGTTCTACACATTGACCCGATTAGGTGATCATTTGACTAGAGTTTCATAAAAACAATTCAAAGAGTTTAGGAGATACTGAATGGACATAATCATTTTTCTTTACCTTAAGTTGTGACTTTGACCCAACATGACCAGATCATGGGTTCTGCTCATCGTCTTGAAATGGTGATCATTTGACAACTTTCATAAATAACTTTTAAGGGATGAAGGAAACAAGGAGCGACACACATGTCTAGTATCAAACGTTTTACCTTTAGCTGTGACGTTAACATTGAGCTCGCGCGACAGACGCATGGGTTCTGCACATCGTCTTGATTAGGTGAACATTTGACCCGAGTTTCATCAAAATCTTTCAAGGGGTTGAGCCGCCGTGACCGGCTCAAGGGTTTTTGCACATTGTCTTGATGATGTGATCATCTGACCAGAGTTTTATCAAAATCCTTCAAGGGGTTAAGGAGATAGGGAGCGGACAAGAAATGTTACGAAAGGACGGAGACCATTTGCTATATACGCATTTATACGCAGCGGGGAATAAAAAACGACTTGCCTGCTAATTCATAATGTATTTTTCTACTTTATATAATGGTAATCCCTATCCAGGATTAATAGGAGTGCTCCTTAAATCGTTCTCTTTTTATTTGTCTTAGTCAATAATTTCTAAAAGACACATTGACCTTGTTCCAGTTGACATGAAACCACAACATAAATTCATCTTAGGAAATAATTTATGCGCATATTTAAAGACCGTGTACCAACCCTTATAATATACATCTTCAACATCGCTATTTTGAGATGACGTTACAAATAGCTTTTTTATCTTAGTGTTTTGTTGGTGTAGTAGTGCAACACACCTGCTATCATCTTCATCACATGCTTCTACACAAGATGGTGGTATTCTTATCTAATCAATAGGCTCAAGAAATAGATAGACTGATAGACAGAATGAGAGGTTAAGAATGCGATTAATGCGAAAACAAAATGTCTCGTCTTGTCAGGTCCAATTTCTTAGTAACAATAAACTGGAGCAGTGTCGTTGCTACGTACATTTTCCTTCCAACACCTAAAATAGATATGTGTACATATTATTGAAAAGGTAACTTCTTAAAATAATACCGCTTTCACGATAGAACATATAGTATCTTTATTTAGATAAAAGTCTAACAACAATGAATTTATTTCTGAAAATATGAATGCTTGTACTTTTAGATTGTAACAAAATCCTGGAAATGGCACAACTTGAATCTTGCTCTTAAAAGGAAACATTTTAAGTAATGAAACCCTAGTGGCTTATAATCTTTAAAGAATTGTTTTAGCTTCTTAATCACATTGTTGTCATCTTTTATCCTCTTTTAAGATCATTGTCACTGATATAAAACCTCACGTGGAAAAATCAAATTATCGATTTGAACAAGGTACACGTCTTTCCTGAAAATTTCCCCTGTGCAATTAGTCTGAAAGTTTTAGTTTAGTTTAATTTACTGAAGTGGTGAAACTCAGGAGATAAATTGCAATTACAAATCCTTGCACGATTTAAACTAGACAGAAAAACTGCCACAAAATAACGGTACATACATTTAAAGTGTCATACGTTACGAAGAGAAATTGAAAAAGATTTGTTCTTGGCACAAGTCAGACACATGATTGATATTGAAAATGAGCGAGGGAAAAGATGGGTATGGGAATTTACTTGTTTATCTGTTTAATTTTATTGCAATGCTTTTGATTACACAGACATTGGCATAACAAACTTACTTGCGTAAGAATCGTTTACTCTGTATGTTGTGACAACATGCGGTCCAATCAGTGTAAGAGCTAGGTAAGTTTCAATTGATTTTGGCCCATTTCTATAATCTTATAATATTAATACGCGTTATAGAATAGTCCTTTTCACCAAACATACTGCAAGAATTAAATATACATCTTGACATAAAACAAGAGCTGTCACTCTATTGACGCATGCCCCTACGGTGGTGGTGCTTGAATATGGTCCTTGTGCATTGAACTACTACAACTTGGCAAAATAACCCATACTCAAAGTTTGGTATAAAATAATAATTTTGATCAATGCATATTGAAACAAGGTGATCTGACAGAAATTAAAAGAAAGAAAGGCATAAAATTAACAATTAAGGCAATACAGAGTTATAATTCTTGGGCACAGCACTTCCAGTAAATGTCTTCTCTCACTGAATGCAATTTGAACGAATTTCCTAGAGCACTTAAAAAGTTATTCTCTCGACAAGAAAACACAAGAAAGGGCGATTCTTGAATAAATAGGCAAGGTAGAGTTATAGTTCTTGTACACTGTACGTCCTCTCATTGTGCCCTATGACTGTATGAAGTATCAAACAATTCCCTTTAATACTTTTGGAGTTATGCTCCGGACAAGACAATTTAATAAAGTTAGATAAATTCAAAAATAAGGCTGTATATGGTTATGGTTCTTGGGCACTGCAATTTCCATTTATATCCTCTCTCAATGTATGCGATTCGAACAAATTTTCTTGAGAACTTTTAGAGTTAATATCCGGCCTAGAAAATGTAACAGAGAGGGATAATTCAAATATTAGGCAAAGTCGAATTATGGTTCCTGTACACTGCACTTCCTCCAATTGTGCTCTATCACTGCATGAAGTTTTAAGTAATTCCCTTTAAAGTTTTTGTAGTTTTGCTCCAGACAGGAAAGTGGGGACAGACAGACGGACAAATTTCTATCGTTAGGTGGTATTTTCCATGGTATTTTTCGGACATCCGATTATCACTTAGTTCTCAAGCAGAGAAGAGTAAATGACCTCCGTTCACATCATAACCCTTAATCTCAATTGGAATAAATGACCACGGAATGAACGAATCATTAGCCTGCACATTCTTAAAATGACGTCTTACGTGACTTCTTGCAGCCAAAGACAGATAAATAGTCACATAAAATTTTACAAATGAATAGGAAACCATTTAATTGTTCTCTATATCCTAACCTAGTCCCACAACAAGGTCATTTTCTTTGCGGATGGACAGACGTGTCCATTTCTATATGCCACCCAAATTTCCTTCAGACATGTCAATTAGAAAACGGAATGTATTCATCAGAAAAACGCCTGTAATGTCAAATACAAATGGGTATTTTTTAACGTCGAACATCAAGTACGATGTACCTTGAAGTTTCCATTACCCATAAAGTCTTAGTAAGACAGCAAATGCAGATATTAATCAATATAACTCATATCTCATACAATACACACATCTAGAGATCTACAGAATACATAGACTATGTGATTTTCAGGAGTCATAACTCTGATATATTTCATCAGATCTGACAGGTTCAACTAGAGTGGGTAGACCAACGCTCGGCGTATACTAATGCTCGGCGTAAATGAGGTTTCTTTGTGATTTTCCGAAAAA
>JAUMHA010367137.1:0-13640 GCA_032359765.1 Saxidomus gigantea | reverse complement strand
GTTACTTTTCCTTGTCCGGAGCATAACTTGAAAACTACTAGTTGGAATTCAATACAACTTCATACAATGGTCCAGCACAATGAGAGGAAGTGCAGTGCACAGGAACCATAACTCCATCTTGACTAATTACAGGGTTATTGCCCTTTGTTACATTTCCTTGTCTGGAGCATTTTTCGAAAACTGCAAGTTGGAATTCAATACACAAGTCAAGCACAATGAGAGGAACTGCTAAGAACAATATCTCTTTTTAGTTTGTTTGCAAGGTATTATGATACTACGAACTTCTTCAGTTTATAAAGCAGTCTTTTGGGGGTATTAATCACATTTAGTGATAGCTCTAGTTTTAACAAGACTTAGTGTTCTGTTGTTGTTTCTGTTAGTCTGTGCTCATTTGGTAGGATGTGTCCATTTTTGTTGATTATAGATATTCTTATAGCCAAATTTTGACTATTCGTTGATGAAATGTATGAAAAATGCATTCTTGTTTACAAACATTACACTTGTTAGCAAATAGATGTACTATTACATCAGAAAGATGTGCAAAAATAGATTGTATGGCTAAAAAAGAAACTATTTATGAAAATAAAATCATAAACATTTAAGCACATAAATGTTTGTTGTGGTAGTGAAACATTCAGAAACCTAATCTGGGCATTGGTGTGTGTTATACGTGTATATCAGCTTACCTACACATGATGATCTTGGTAATGAGGTGAGCTGTTATAGTAATCCTGAAATTGTTGTTTAATCATACATAATCATACAAGGGGAGGGGTGGTGTAGAGGTTAAGGTGTCGGCCGCTCATCCCTGAGGTTGCGGGTTTGAGCCCCACTGGGGTCACAACTGTACTTCCTCATAGGTTTTTCCCAGAAAGCGGATTTGAGAGTGAATAGATAAGCTACACGCTTTCTTCCTTCACAATAGATCTAAAAAAAATAAGTATAAACTAAACTATAAACTAATCATACATCTGTCTGAACATACATCTATCACAAATAGATCTAGTTACTTTATAGATCATCCACACGTCTTGTAGCTGAGCAAAATACCTTCAGGTCTAAGCTTCAACACATATAACTCACAAGTGATCTATAAGCTTAAATTGCATTCTCAATATCATACATTGTATTAGCTAATACACTGTATTTCTTGATAAAACTTTAACAAGAGGACCAAATGGGCCATTATCGCTCTACTGGACTGTTCTGAGTAAGTTTTGTGAAAACATTTTGCAATCAGGTCATCGTGACCTTGACCCACAAACCCTAAAAACAGTAGGGATCATCAGTATTCTACTCCATAAGACAAATCATCCTATGAAGTTTCAAGACTATTGTTTTTAATTAGATCTCAAAATGGTGAGCTGAAATGATTTTCAAAGTTGGGATCACTGTGACCGTGAACCTCGAGTCACTGGCCCCAAAATCAATAGGGGTCATCTACAGGTGTTGCATGCATCCTTCTAAGCAAGTTTCATGAAGGTCAAATGAAAATTGTGACCTGTAGTGTTATCAAGGAAAAGCTTACAAGAGGTCACTGTAACCTTCACATTTGACCCACTGACCCCAAAACAGTAGGGACTGTTTACCCAGTAAGACCAATAATCCTATGAAGTTTGAAGACTGGGTAATGTAAATATCAAGATATTGAGTGGAAAATATTTCAAAGTTTGGGTCACCATGACCTTGACTTTTGATCCACTGACCCAAAAATAATAGGTATCGCCTTCTTGGTAAGACCATTCATCCTATGAAGTTTGAAGACTGTGGATCATACAGATCTCAAAATTTTCAAAGTTCAGGTTCATCTACCGGTTGCAGGCAATCGTCTGAGCAAGGATGATGAAAGTTGAATGAAAATTATGACCTGTAGTGCATTATCAAGTAAAATCTAACAGAGGTCACTGTGACATTGCCTTTTATAATACTGACATCAAAAACAATAGGTAGCATCTACATGTTGCAGGCAACCTCCTGAACAAGCTTTATGAAAGTTGAATGAAAATTGTGACCTTGAAAACACTATCGGAGGTCACTGTGACCTTGACCTTTGACCTAATGACCCTAAAAACAATAGGGATCATCTACAGGTTGCAGGCAACCTTATGTGCAAGTTTTATGAATGTCAAATGAAAATTGTGACCTGAAGAGTGTTATCAAGGGTAAGTTTACGGACAGTAGGACAAACTAACATCGCTTAAGCTCTGGGCTGTGTCCAGTAGAGCTAAAATGAATAATGGTTTTTATGTCAGATTTCCAACAGAGCCACATAGAGTCAAATACTTATGCCACCAGATGAAATAAAAGAATGACCTTGTCATTAACACTCTAAAAGGTACCTTTCACCTTCACCTAAACAATTGGCGACTTTCTAATTGAAACTTTTAGTATGTTGTTTTTGTCTTTGTTGTATGGCGTCAGTCCACAAATGCTTCAAATGACTCATTTTCATAAACCACTTAAATAGAATGTCATCAAACTTCGCCAGATACATTGTGGCATTTCATAAATTTGCCCAAGTGGTTCTGGTTCCCAGCTTAGAAATAGAAATATCTTTGAAAATCTTCTCCAAAACCACATGGCCCAGAGCTTAGATCTTTTGTTTGAGGCTTCTACCAATTTTGTTCAAATCTTGCCCCTAAGGTCAATATTGGGAGGGGGGGGGGGGTCACTTGTTTAACATAGGGCTTATACAGAATAGCTTTAAAAAAAACTTCTCTGAAACCACAAAGCCCAGAGCTTAGATATTTGGCAAGCAGCATTGCAAAGATTTGGGGTGGCGGGGGGGAAGATAAAACTTCAAAAGTCCACTTGTCTAAAACCTTAGAAATATTGAATGTAGCTTTGTGTTGTGGATCTATGAATACTGTTCAAAACATGACCCCTAGGTCAAAATGGATTCTTTCTCTGGTGTGATTGCTCATGTTGAATTATAGCCAGTGGTAGCCAAGTTACGGATATAGGGCCATCGTGGCCCTCTTGTCTGTATATAAAGTAAGAAAAGGCTAGCTTTTAATAAGTTCCTATAGCCTGATTTCCTTAGCAGCAAATGATTTCCTAAGCAACCACTAACTTAAATTGGACTAGTGACCAGCAAATTCATTAGCAACCTTTTAAGTTCTCTAGCAGCCGGTGACTTCATTAGCAACTCAGGTGAGCGACATAGGGTCATCGTGGCCATCTTGTTTTTAGATGAGAACACTCTAGCGGACACTTTTCTTAAATGTAATCATGAATATTTGTTAGACTGTTCGTGGGATTAGCGCATGAATATTGTATCTCATATACAATAGAGGAGATACAACATCCATGCACTAACCCCACGTGTATTCTTCATGATCTCTCGATCAAGTTCGAAACTGTGCACGAGACGAAAATGCTTGGTCATATACAACGTCACATACATGTAATCAGAAACTAGATCACCGGGTCCTTGAATCAAAGTAAAACCTTTTGGAAAATAAACAAAATCAACATAAAAAACCGGATCTTTCCATTTGACGTACATTGTAGGAGATACAATATATGGTAAGTGTTTCACCTCGAATAACATGGCAAGGAAACGGTCAAAAAATTGCGCCAATAAAAGTTTTCTGTTGATAATAAACACACTTCCGAAACATTATGGTATTACATTGACAATGTTCTTACCAATATGCGTAGGTTCTATTTAAAAACATTTAAAAACGAGCAAGTTTATCTTTTGCTGAGACCCCTGCTGTGAAGACACATCATGTCTGTCAGGACACCTTCGGCCACATATCTCACATTCCTGTTCAACTGCAAAGCAGTCTTTCCGTACATACTTTAAATTGCCTTTTGGAATGGTCAGTTCAGAGACTCAACAACAGCATTTACGTTAGCAGTCATTTTATTGGTAAATGTTCTGTACATGGGTGCATAAAGATTGTAACGTTTATTGTACATGTTTATGGTGCATATTTTGTAGTTTTAGGAGTTTTAATGCCATTTAACGAATAATTTGTTTTGGCATTGATTTTAGGGTTACTTAAAGACAATTGAATAGGAATGTGATATAATGAAGCTACAAGGGTCCAGACCGACCTGTGTATGCACAGTAGGGGTCTTATAAGACTGGCTATAGCCAATGATAGACTAGCTAGCTGCTGTTTTCCATAATGCATATTCTTATACATACACATATGTGGTATATACATACGTGTACCAAATAAGAACTGAACCACACTTTTCGTTCTGTTTCCGTTTTGATATCTCTCCTTTGAATGTAGGAAATTAAACCCTAGGACATTATCCAGTTAGCTCAATTTTTTAAAGGCAGACATAAGCCCCTTCATTACTTTGCAAGGGTGGATTATCTCATTTCATTCTTGAAAGTTTAAAATTTGATTTAATATCATCATATAAAGTTGAAATTGAATAGCTAACACAATCAGGAATAATTAGTATCTAGATTTTTAACACCCCCCTCCTCCAAAAGAAACATTTTTTTACAAAGTAGCCAATAATAAGCGTTATTGACTGGCGCGAGCACATTAAACTACGATATGAGATAGGACCCTACGAGAGTTATATTTACAAAAGTGTCGTAAAAATTAAGCCCTTTTGGCGCACATAGTGTCTAGCACCATCAAAAATTTGAAGTAGATTTTTATACGTATTTACACTCACTACCAAATTTATAGTGTTTTCATCCACTTGCTACTGAACCCATCATCAGTAGTTGATTAGTAAAACTGTGTCCAATTTCACGAAGGAGAGTGTACATCTGACACATGTTACTTGTGTATTGTTTTCAAATTTGCATTTTCCTTTAAACATGAAGATAGTGAGTGTCTTGAAGTGTACTAGTCTGTCACGCAGGACAGTCAGTAGGATTGACATCACCTACAATGTCATTGTGAATAGTGTACGGTATTTTATTACTTTTTACTTTACTTATATTCTGCATGCGTACATTCTAACTGAACACGTTAACCTCTCAGGGCGAGGCATCCTTTGAACTTTCAAACATTGTTTAGCACGAATACTTTCGTACATCTCGATAGAAACTTTACTATGACTTGCCTTCTTTTGCCAGTTTCTTTCTTTCCTAGTCTATGCAATGTCAATGTCATACTCTGTCAACATTAAAACTCTTCAAAAGTTTCACATTATATTTCATTCTGTATAATCAAGATTTATTAGATTATATAAGATCCCTGGTATAACAGGGTTATTAGTATAGTAACGTGATCCAGGATGCCTTATTTGCTGAAGCCGTGCGTCGGATCATACGAGTGCTGAATAGAAAGTATTTTTTTCTTCTAAAAACCCAAAATTTATTTTTTCTTTAACCGATTAAAACAATTAAACGTTGAAGACATAATAAATCAGTAAAATCACTACAATTTAGGTTTTGAAAAATGGGGGTGAAAAGTCTTAGGAGGAAATGTCTTTTTTTTTGGAAGGAGGAAAATGTACCGTATACGGGATTTTCTTTTCTTCTCAATAGGGGAGGTCACTCTTGAGAAGCAGCAAAAACGACAACAAACCAAATCACCAAATTTTTTTGCTAAATTTTGCAGAAATGTGCGATGCAAGTTTTCGACAAACAGCGTCAAGATGTTACTAATCAGCTATTGCATAACAGTCGAGGGGTCATACGCGAAAGGTATCCGTTTGATTAACCCATTTAGGAAAATAATTGTTTGAAACAATGTTTCCTGGTTCCGGTTTAACTCGTACTTAAGTCAGTTCGTACCTTAGTCCTGTCGTACGTAAATTTGTCGGCTTGCACTGTTTAAAAGTCAACTCGTACGATTAGTTGCCAATTCTTACCTTTTGTTTCGAAACATATGTTTAAAATTGAAAAATAATTAAAGCACATGAAGTTAGATGTATTTGATCATGATACTGTTGAAAATGACTTGTTTGTTGTTGACATTGATTATAATTTTGAATCATCCAAGCCTAATCCTTTCATCTCTGACTTAACTTGTCTCATTAACGGCTTCAATTGTTTAAGATCATCGACTGTAATTTTTGAGGAAGGAATAGAAGTCAAAACATTCTGTTTAATGCCAGATTTAGCAATTTTATAGGAATAAGACAAACCTTTCAATTACCTTTCACATCGGATCTTTTCTTCTCCAGTTTTAGTTGCAACTGTTGATTTTCTTGGAGCAAAGAAAGTTTAGCCTCCTCCTTTTCCAAATCATCTAACTCTTTCTGCATTGTTTGCATATCTGTATCTTCCTCATTCTCTGAAGATGTTGGTTCAAGGAGGCACAGGGCTATCATACGGCACCAATTCAACTTCTGTGGGCTGGCCTTTGTGCAATTTTTTGTAATTCTTCCGCTGAGTTTGGAGTAGGTTTAACATTATTATGTGCGAGGAATTTACCTTGCGAAAAGTCAGAAAGGTTCTATATAAATGAACATCAATTTGTCAATATTTGTAAAGAGCAAAAAAAGACAACACTTTACCCCTAAATGGGGAAAGAATACCCACTGAAACTAGCCCTTATTAATATCCATCCATCTGACATTTTGTAGTTGATAACGTAAAATAAAAGAAATTAACACTTTTCCAATTCAACAGACTACTTCAACGTGATAATTTACAAAACTGCAAAAATGGTATGACATGTAACCAAACAAAAACTAACAACTGGCGCGAAAGCTTTGTTAAATTTTCTAAAAAGCTGAAGGTAACCAGTGAAAGAGAACGATACATGTATATGTATATCAACCAAAGAAATTCTGAAAAAGAAATCAAAGGTCCGAGAAAAGTTTTATGCAATCAGAATAAAGAAGTAGCGATGTGGTCGTTAATTAAATATTTTAAAGTCTTTGAAATAAACCAATGACACAACTGAAATAGCAAAGAGCGTCTTATTTGATGCAATTAAAATGTGTACGATCAAATAACTACAAAAAAACATTTCAAAACCTCTCAGAATGGCTTAGAAATGCAAGACAAATTGTTTACAAAATACGATTCCGGTATGGGATATGTCTAATTTTGACTCTTTTCCTTCGTAGTTGTCTGATTTTGGATCAATCTGCATTTTGTACCGTTGCATTTTTGTGTGTTTTGGTTCGCATGATACCGTCATCAATCATCATGGTATCATAGACCCTTAACAAGAGATGTTGACGACCCTTAAAATCACAAAGTTAATATGAAAGAATCAGTTAACTTTTAAAAAGGCAGTATCTGGCAACTTAGAATTTTGGTCTAGGTAGCCAGCACCATATTTTATATGGAGTTGTGAATACATGAGAGTTTCACTGATATCAGATTAATATTTTTAAGTATGTGTTTGAAGTATGTGTGAAAAAAATCTATCCCATATTTACTTAGTTAAGTTTAGTTAAGCTTTCTTTAAATGTTTTATTAGTTAAGTTTAGTTAAGCTTTCTTAAAATGTACATGTATCAAAAGAGAATTCAATGATCAACAGTAGTATGTAAAATTATTTTTTAAAAATCAAAACATGCAAATAGAAAATACATTTTATGGCGTATTTTATGGTCGGACGCCGCTTAACGGAAGCCCTGTTACACTGCTGTGAACACAGTTAAATGCGTCATTTGTTTTTGGTCTTTTGAAGTTTTGAAGATAAAAATGTTGGTAAATAAAGTTCTAGCCATTGTTTGGGGCTACCATAATGGCAGTAATTGTTTGGATGTACATGTATACAACTTGTCTCTTTCTTTGCAGTCTAATCAGCTGAAGCGCTAACTGATTCATACAATGGCAAAGGGAGGCACCTCAAACATGGATGACCTGATTGAGGATGAAAGGAAAAGTGAGGAGTCGGGTAAGTGGCAATGAGCAAGCATTTTTCTGGGTGTCATATTTAGATTGTTATAAGTAGGGGAGCAAAAAATAAATGAACTGGTCTATTATCAGGAGAAAATTTCTACCTGAAGTTTTAAATTTAATTCTTATTTAAAGTGTAAAAAAATACTGCTAATTTATTTGAAAATCTAAAAGTAACTAAATCTCTGCTTCTCCAACGAGAAAACTGAAATACTTGATTCCCCAGTCACGCACCCAGTATCACCTGAATTCCTATACGTCTCTCGACTGGCCTCCCATACAGTGTACAATCCACTCCAGCCTCAGCATATTTGCTGAGAGACTGGCTACTGTATACCTCATTTAATCATCTATTACTCTGTTTTTTAAGTGCAAATCAGACCCACTCCTTTTTCAAAACTTAATTTTGAACACCATTTATTCATTTTCCCATGAAATTAATAACATTGATTAAGTGTCTTGTAAGTTACAGTGTTTTAATATTATTTTTGAAGCTGCTGTTTTTAACTTAGCAGTACAAATATGTTACTTACCTGAATGTTTAATTACAGCACTGTGACATCACAAATTCAAAATGGCCTCCTCCTTGATCATTGAAAATTAGTCGTCAGTATCTTCACATTTGATTGTCCAATTTAAGAAATTCTTTTAACAGTGTGTTCTACTTGACAAATTTTTACATCTGTACATGATTGTAGTTCTTTTCATCTTTGCATTTTTATGAGCGTTTTTATCCCAGTCCCTGACCAGCACCTCCCAGTAATAATCATTTATTGATTGTTGGGAGTACTATGTTGATACAGTTTGATTCCTGTTTTGTGTAACAGAATATGAAAGTATTCAGAGGTTGCTCTTGCCTTATGAAAACATACATTCATATTTGCTACATCATACATAGTTGTTGTTGGTTATGTACATGTAGGGGTTTAACGCCCGTTCCAACCGTATGTTTGGTCCTTTTATACAGAACAGTCATTCCTGGGAAGAACCAGTAAAAGACTCCTATCCTTTGTAAGAAACTATTGACTTTCTCACATAAAGAGACATGAGGTCGGTAGCAGGTGTAGAACCTATGATCATGCATAGTCCATCTGTTAAATGGTACTGTTCAAAGTGAAAGATGCACAGCTCATTTAATACATTGAGCAGGGGAAAGGTTAAGTTGAAAATCAAGA
This sequence comes from Saxidomus gigantea, assembly GCA_032359765.1. Taxonomy (NCBI): domain Eukaryota; kingdom Metazoa; phylum Mollusca; class Bivalvia; order Venerida; family Veneridae; genus Saxidomus; species Saxidomus gigantea. Next base: position 4,677 of record JAUMHA010367137.1, on the reverse strand, counting down.
AAAATAATATGTTTTCTGAAATGGGTTCTGTGTGACCTATTTATGTGTTTATGTATGCTATTATAACATATTGTATTATTTTAGACAAAGCATTATACAAAGAGTGGGAGTTTACAAGAGACGAGGCTGCAAAATTGTTTCACTTTTTCCAAGATACCAACCTCAGAGAAATAGCTGAGAAGTATTCCTGTCAGGTTACACGAAACCCATCATCAGGACTTGCCAAAACTTTGAAGATTAGCTGTAAAAGCAAACATACCAAAAAAGTTGAAACACATATATTAAAGATGAAACAAGAACTGAATAATCTAGACTCTAAACAGTTCGCTTTTAACAGAGACAAGTCACCAAAGCTGTCAGATTATCTAAACAGTCCAGAACGGGTAAAAGACTCGGTCTGTTATATTCCTGATATTGCTGATAGCTCTGTAGAGATTACTGGGAGGTCGTATGATGATATATGGAAAGCAGAGCATAAACTGAAGGTTTGTACAAGTTTGCTTGTTATAAATTGTAACAAGTAATTTAGAATTTCTCTTAGCAACAAATAAATATTATTGTTTAGTTTAAACCGTTTTGCTTGCTTTAAAAGTGGAAATATTATTCTAAAACTTGATTTGGGAACCTCGGTGTATCTCAATGCAACATAGGTATGACTTAACTTCCCTTACTTACTATATACTTTGTGCGCCACCTTTGATTTGAAGACATTAATATGTCAGTGTCTTGAGAGAAATCCAACTTGAGACCATCCCAGGAACAATGGCTTGCCATCAGTGGGGGCTGTGCTTTCCCTAATGGTGCCAACCAGATTGAAACAAAACCAAAACAACTCACTGGCAATGATGCGTACATGAAACTGCATGAAGATATGAAAAATTAAACATCAGCAAACAAATACAGTGACTTTGTATTCCCTGACAAACAGGATAAGCAGAATATATAAGTGAAAACAGCCCCAACCTCTCTTGAAGGGGTCATTTTTCTTTCAACAAGGGGTTTTTATTTGTTCTATTTTAAGATATTTTCTGACCATAGGTTCCAAAGAAGAATATTATGTAAGTTTTTGTGTAGGGAAAACAACCAAATCCAGTGGAGTTCATCTTTATTGCAGATTGTTTGTAGGGAGTCATTTGGTGATGATTTGTGCAAAATACAAAATGTAGCCAGGCTACGTAAAATTTGAGTCAAACCTGAAATTACTAGTGTATAAAAATGATGTACTAAGGCCCATAACCCATATTCCACAAGTAAACTTAATGAAACTTGTAGGGCTACCTTTTGACATAATAGTAAATGTCTTCAAATTATGTCTTAGAATTGTCCCTAAACAGAGGAATGGAGAGAATGATGAAAGTGGTAGAAAACAGTTGTACTTGACTTCCATTTCTCTGGTTTTATTAGCTCTACTGGACCAAGTCCAGCGGAGCTTATGCCATGGTGGTTTTTCCGTCGTCCGTCTGTCCGTAAACCTTTCCTTGATAAAGCTCTACAGGTCGCAAAATTCATTTGACTTTGATGAAACTTGCTGATAAGGATCCCTGCAACTTGTTGATGTTCCCCAATTGTTTTTGGGGTCAGTGAGTCAGAGGTCAAGGTCACAGTGACCTCTGTATAACACTCTACAGGTCACAATTTTCATTTAACTTTCATCAAACTTGCTCAGAAGGTTCCCTGCAATATGTAGATAATCCCTATTGTTTTCAGGGTCAGTGTGTCAAAGGTTTAGATTAGGTCCCAGTGACCTCCGTTAGATTTTTCTTGATAACACTCTACCGGTCACAGTTTTCTTTCAACTTTCATCAAACTTGTTCAGAAGGTTACCTGTAACATGCAGATGTTCCATATTGATTTTGGTGTCAGGGGGTCAAAGGTCAAGGTCACAGTGACCTCTGTTAGATTTTCCTTGATAACGCTCTACAGTTCACAGTTTTTATTGTGTTCCCCTTTCGAAGAAAAGGCGATACATAGGGATCTCTGTGTCTGTCCGTCGGTCTGTCACAAAAACTTTATAACTTTTGCTATAACTTTGCCATTTCTTAAGAATTCTTCATCAAACTTTACAGTTGTATTGCTTATGACAAAAGGATTATGATGCTGCCAAATTTTGTAGGTCAAGGCCATATTTGACAGAGTAATGCCCCTTTTTGTACTGGCTAAAACTTTGCCATTTCTTAAGATTTCTTCATCAAACTTTCAAATTGTATTGCTTATAGCAAAAGGGTTTTTATGCTGCCAATTTTTGAAGGTCAATGTCATATTTGACAGAGTTATGCCCCTTTTTGTACTTAGATTTTGTCAAGAAATCTTAACATTTGCTATAACTTTGCCATTTCTTAAGATTTCTTTATCAGTTACATTGCTTATGACAAAAGGGTTGTGATGCCACCAAATTTTGTATGTCAAGGTCATATTTGACAGAGTTATGCCCCTATTTGTACTCAGCTTTTGTCACAAAATTATTTGTTATCCTGACAAAGTGTAAGAAGGCGACACAAGTGTTCTACTGAACACCCATCTAGTATAACTTTAATCAGACTTGCTCAGAAGGTTCCCTGCAACATGAAGATGAACTCTATTGTTTTTGGGGTCAATGAGTCAAAGGTCAAGGTCACAGTGGCTTCCTTTAGATTTTCCTTGATATTGCTCTACATGTCACAGTTTTCTTTCAACATTCACCAAACTTGCTCAGAAGGTTCCCTGTAACATGTAGATGATCTCATCGATTTTTGGGTTAGTAGGTCAAAGGTCAAGGTCACAATGACCAGAACTTTAAACATATTTTCCGCTCAGATCTACATCACCCACATACTCCAAACTTCAAGGATGATTGGTCTTACTGAGTAGATGATCCCTACTGTTTTTTGGGGTCAGTGGGTCGATGTCACAGTGAACTCTGTTAGCTTTTCCTTGGTAGCATTGCAAAAGATTTTCACAAAACTTACTCAAAACAATCCAGTCAGACAGACCAGTAGAGTGATACTGGCCCATTTGGGCCTCTTGTTTTAGTATACATCTTGAATTTTATTTGTGCAATGAGATACCACTTCTTTAAAAACACAGTTTACTCACTGATTGTGTCTTGAAAGTTTAGAGATATAGATCTAGGTTAGGGCAATATGGTTGCCATGCTTTGGCTGTTAAATTTCAAATTGGTCTGTTAAAGCTTGGTGCAATAACAGTCAGTCTTATTGAAAATCTTAATGAAATTCACTGTTATCATTGAATCTGGATTACGACTAGAAAAGAACTTCAATACTATAACATCTAATTTTGTCCTAATTATTTTTGCCAGGTTTATCTAGGAGAGATCAAGAGAACTGGCACTAGCAGACTAGGTCGTCAGATATCTGATCCTGGAGACAACTCGGACCTGTCATCTAGTAAAGACAAATCCAAAACATATACTGAAGACACAGGACCTTCATCTCTTGGTGGAATGTATCCTGCTAACAAAAAAATGATGAGCATCAAATCTGACAAATTTGCAAGTTCGTTCAGTGGTTCTGCATCTTCCAGACAAGGTTTACCTTCATCCAACGACTTCTTTTTTACAACAAGACTGAAGAATGAATTTGTTCTCAAAGTCTACAAGGCTTCGATAACAGAGCTTGAAGTTGATGTGATTGTGAATGCAGCCAATAATAACATGGCGCATGGTGGTGGCGTTGCTAGAGTTATATCACGAGCAGCTGGCTGGAAGCTGGATGAAGAAAGTATGGAGTACGTGAAACAGCATGGCAATGTTGAGGTCACTGAAAATATAGTAACAACAGCGGGAAATCTGACACAGTACAGAGCTGTCATACACGCTGTTGGTCCATTGTGGCGTGACTATAGGTATTTTTCTTCCATCATTCTACATTCGTATGCCTGTATTGCCATGGTTTCATCCAACTTTAACAATGGTAACTAGATGAACACTTGATTTGATGGTCAAGAGGTCAAATGTCAAAATCAAACTTGTACACTAAAATGAGTAATAAAAGTAGATCTTTTTCTCAGAATCATGAAAATGTGTAGCCATGAAGGAGAGGGTTGAAATCTCATTGACAGAATCTGACCATAATCCCGTTTTTTCTGGTGCAAATATTGATGAGATCTGTAGAGAGTTTTCATGGAAGGTAGTGAGTGTAAGTTACATGATGAACCTCTATCTAGATTCAGTTTAAGATAAATAAGTTCAAATTGATAAAGAAATAGTACTACATGTACTTCTCTCTTGGTTTTGTTGAAGTCGTGTATTGGTAGGGAAAAGAAGTTTTCTCTGAAAGGAAGTTTGAGCCTCAGTGGTAGTTGAAACTTTATAAACCAGAGGGTCTTGGTTCTGTCTTTGGGATGACTAGTGCCACACGTGCTTCAATCTACATGTACTTGGGTACCAGTAATGAAAATTTGCTGGTTCATTTTCTGATATGAGATTAAATTTTAGGTCTTTAGACAGATATATGAAAGCTTGAAGTGGAAACAAATGGAGTTTATAAAAAAAAGCAAATAGTCAAAAGTTTAATGAAAATGTAAGTCTTCTTTATACAATATGTTTATTGCCTTTACATGAGGAATGTCACTAGTATATGTGCTGTTGTGACTTTATATCAGAATATAACTGTTTCAGAACCAAAACAGAGTGTCTAGATGCTTTGGGAGACTGTGTCTACAATGTCTTGGAAACATGCA